>CATIWR010124710.1:0-39729 GCA_949677035.1 Omphalea diandra | reverse complement strand
CTACAAACCAGACCAAATTTTATTTGGCTAAAATTATATTTATATTTGAGTTGATTCTGTTTAAATTTTTATAATTTAATTTGATTTTTTGATAAATTTGAATTATTCTGTTTATTTGTTTTTAATTTAAAGAATTGAATACAAATTTTTTAAAAAATTATTTAAAAAGAAAATTACAATCAAACTGAAACCAATTTATAATGTATAAAAAAAAAAAATCGACCAATCGAATAGTGTTATCCAATCCGATTCATTGATTTTTTCAGAAATTTGATTGCTCTGAAATGAAGGCAGGAGAGACAGATGGACAGAGACGCAGCACGAGAGTGACAACGTAGTATTTAACGGCTACCACACCGTTTCATGTGATCCTTTCATGCCTTCCCTGTGACCACGACTCAGCTCGCTGGTTTCTAATTTTATTACTGCATTCCCCTCCACGAATTTGCAGTATTTATTTATTAAATTGGTTCATTCACCGATTTTATATATATATATATATATATATATATATATATATATATATATATATATATATTAATTCAAATTATTCTAGTTTTTTTTCCCTTTAAATATTTCAATAAATAAAAATATAATTTTCTATATTTTTCTGATGCATCCATAAATATTTTTTTTATAACTAGATAACTTGGAAGGAAACTATCGTATGATTTACTGTGTTAATGATTATTCCTTTTCTGCTCTTGCACTTTCGTTTTTCACTTATTCTGGGATACTGGCTATAATTAGAGAGATGAACTTGAAAGAGAAAGGTAATTTTGACAGAAAAAATATATTAAAAAAAACAGCAAATGATAATACATGATATTCAACAAGCAACCAATTTGTCGTTGTAATATATATATATATATAAAAGGAGAATAGCAAAAGTCAAGGTAAATGAAAAAACGTTAATTGTTTTTGAATGGAGAAAAATTCTGTTTTTTTGCTGGCTAAACACAATCAAACTCAACAAATTTTCAGCACATTACCATTCTAGTTCATTTTTACTTATATATATATGTGTGTATATGTTATATTAGATGAAAGAAAAGAGATGATAATAGTTGGTTAATCAGTGACGGTGCTACTAAACGTTAGGAGAGATTATAAAATTGAACTAAAAATTCAAAATAATATCGATTTTTCATTTTAAAAATATCTAAAAATTTAATCTGATCTCCAAAATTTATAAATCTATACTCAATCCAACCGTGCTCAACCTGCTGATGAGAATGCTGTATTCTCAAAACCACGAGAGGTGGTACTTGGTTATCAGCAGCTTTTGAAATGAGCTTAATCATCGTTTTGCACTAACTTCCAGAAGAATTTGCCTAAACTCCAACTCTCACGCTCTATATAAATCTGTAAACGCAATCCACAACTTTATGTCCAAAGTTGAATAAGCATTCACTTTTTTCAAAAAACTTTGAATCCATCGCCTAAACTCGAGACTTATGACACAATCCACCATCGCTATGTTACATGGTATTCCTAATTTGTAATTTACCTTCGAAAACAGCTTGTAGACTTGCATTATTAAACAATAAACATTATCAAACTTGACGAAATATATTCTCAGAAAAAAAAAAAAAAGGAACGCAATCGGTCGTCGAGATTAAGTTTACTTTGAACATAACAGCCCAACCCAATCAGCGGAATTGATGTCACACCTTTGACAAACTTCCCCTTTTCCAGCTGACATTTTCCCAGCTTTTATTCTAATTTAATCAACGACCTCGTTTTAGGTGCATTCGTCAAACTCGAAATGACCATGATACCCTTGATTATTAGGTCCACCTCAGCACCGTGCATCTTACGTGGACGCCGTGAGAGGGATGGGAGTTCCCGCCACCGATCGTGGAGGAGGTGGATCCACCCGTGCCGCCCATACGTGTTCACGGATTCTGTCCTTGGACTGCCTGCTGCCAGTAACTTTCTTATCTTATGTGGCACTGATTCCTCACTGACGCCACGTGTGATGCGGGTGTCTGAATTCGAAAGAAGGCCAAAAACTGCGTCTTTATACAGTTCATTTTCTTGCTATTATATTTATTGTCATTTTTCAACGAAAAATAAATTTATTTTTGAAAAAAATAACTAATGTTCCTTATAAATTGATGAATTTCACATAAATATATTTTTATCGATTTTCATTCAATTTTTCCCAATATTTTCATTTAACTTGTTGTTTATAAATTTAAAATTTAAAATTTAAAATATAAGATTCTATTTAATATCATTTTCTGCTTTTTATTTTTAATAAATATTAAAATTTCAAAAAATAATATTTTCAACATTTATTTTTAAAATTTAAAATAAAAATAAAAATCACAGCAATATTAAACACCTTATTAAATTTTTTATAGAACACTTTTTAAAATTGAAAGATCACATTTAATATGTTTTTGAATTATTGTATTCAAAATAATAATAATCTTTAATAAATCAATAAAAATAGTTACGATCTATTTTTACATGATTATGCTTTCTCTAAATAGGTAAAAAGGTAAATTTAATATAAAATTAAATTAATAGACTAAATATCTTCTTCCAAAAAAAAAAAACTATGCTATCATTACCTTGAATGGTCAAATTGCACTTACAAACAATTACTAAATACAAAGATTAGTCAAATTCCATGTGTTCTCAACTAAATATAGGGCACCTTACATATTCAAAAAATTAATTAAAAATTCATTAAATTATTTTTTATGGAGCTATTTTTTCATATATATTATTTTTATTTTAACTATTTTATTTAATTAATATTCATAAATGACAAAAGGTAAAAGTGAAAAAAATTATTATTATTAAGCACATGTATGCCAATATTTATATAAAGTATTTTTTTAATATATAATATTGGGGTGATATTGATGTACATATATTTAATATTCACAAGAATTATTCTAAACAACCTATGGAAACAGGAATGAAAGAATGACGTATTATTGTGATCCGTTGCCGATTCCGTGATCTATTTTTCCCGTGCCAAAATATAAAAAATTTTTTTTTTTCTTGGTATTAATTAATTTCTAGAATAATTAAAAAAAAAAAAAACCGAGGAACGTTAAATTGGTGACGGTGGAAACAGGACGTTCGATTGCTGCCGCGTGGACTAACTATAAAACAACCTCTTCCTTCCTTCTCGTTATCCCGTTTCCTCCTTGAACTTTCCAAACAGGCAAATACGATGGTAATGGAATGAAACTGTATTGAATTAGGAACTAAAGATAGAGAAATTAGGGTTTTCACGAACCTAAGGAATAATAGTTTCGAGATCCCTCACTTGGATTTATAACAATGGGGACGCCGTTTGCCGGCGTTGATGGCGGGGCAGGAGGTGTGGCGGTAATGGCGGGGCCAGTGAACCCAATCGATCCGTCTATGCCGTCTAAAACCTGCGTTAAGAACTCCGCTCTTAAATCTCCTATTCTTATATTTCTTTTCTTTCATAAAGCCATTAGGTCTGAGCTCGACGGTCTTCATTGCGCCGCCGTGACTTTCGCCACTACTGGCGGAGATATCAAGCCGTTGCTCCGGAAATATCACTTCCTTCGTTCCATATATAAGCACCACTGCAATGCTGAAGACGAGGTAGGTTTAGTTAGGTTTTTCTTGTAATTTCGTTGAGATTGAGGGACTGGAATTTCTTTTAGTACTGTGTGAATTCATTGTCAGTATCAGACTGTCAGTATTCTGATCTTGTGTTCGGATGAGCATAACATTCTTGGGACTGTATATGAATGCGTAATTGAATTTCTGTTATCTTATTCGTCATTTTCTGGAAGCTTGGATTGATTGTTCATTTTCTTGCATTTTCATTGATTTCTTCGGTTAAATAAGGTCTTCGAGTCTTGCTTGCAAATTTAGTGGGGGCAGAATTGGACATTTGGTAGCATCTGCAGTAAGGTTTGCTGGCTTAAGTTGGTCAATTGGAAGCAAGGGATTGTGGAGATTAAAAGTAGAAGCTTTGTGCTTTATTCCATGGGTATTTGTTCATGCTTTATGCTGCTTTCCAGTTAGCATGATAGCAATATTCTGCCCAATCTAAGTTTTGATAGAATCTGAATGTCCTTTTCCCACTGAAAGAGTTGGAATACTAAAATTTCCATTGGGAAGTCAATACAGCCTTGCAATTGCACATGGTTGTATTAATTTTCTGGGTTCTTTTTAAGGCGTGTGTTTCATTTTGGGGATATAAACTTGCACTGTGACAAGTTTTGATGGAGACTAGGTATCAGATGTTTCTAATTCATTGTTGGAATATGTAAGGCAAGACTTTCAGATGTAATCTTGCATTTCAGAAATTAAGACCTGAATCTTTCTTAAGTTGGTGCATAATAAAGGGCTATTTATTTTTGTTTATACCTTTGCAGGATTTTGAATTACCAACTCCATTGGAATGTGGTTTAACGGACATGACTCTTTTTTTCTCCTTTGTTCTTTATTTAACTAAATTGGAATTGGATTAACTATTTTATTGTATTTTTAAAAGGGCGGGTCCTCATTTTCAGTTTATGCATTGTATGAGAGGTTGATAGGACTATATTATTTTGTATTCTTCCTGCGTACTGCTTTCTCACTCTGACTATATTAGGGGGTGGGGGACAAAGTTCTGATATCTTTTTTGTCTTTTTATCTTTAGTTTTGATGAACTCTTTTTAATACTGGGATTGTAACTCAAAGAATGTTAAATGCTGCTCATGGCTTTTTATGCACTGGTTTCAGTAGATTTATTGGTTTAATTTGTATCTGATAGGAAGAAGTCATCAGTAAGATTGAGTCAGCATGTTTGTCTTAGTACAATATAACATGATACAATCACATCCTTTCAGCTATTGTCTGTACCATATAGCCTGATATTGCAAAATAATAAATGTTGTCTTTCGGATGCCATATTATACTGTAATGTGGGTGGGTAGAGTCTCCATGGACATTTTGGTACAGTCTCCAGGTGCATTGTTCATCATAAATTACTTCCATAGGTTATTTGTACAATTACAATCTATTTATTTTATGTTTTTCTGTGGATCTTTTATGTTACTAGCTATTGTGTTAATATGGCTTTATATTCCATTGTACTGGAAAAAAAAAAATATCGTGGCTTTGCAGTTGCTTATATTGGAATATTCTATCTCACTAGCATTTTCACTTTAATTAACCCTTAATTGTGAATAATTATTAGAACTCAAGGCAATGCTTGACCGTTTTTGGTATTTGAGTGAAATTTTTACAGCTATATTTTAAACTTGCCTTCCTGTTAATCAAAATTAAATCTTCTAGCAGTGATTGATTGTGTTTATGTTCTTCTGAAAATGACAGTGCTTATGGCATGGAGAACTAGAATGTCCATAAAAATTTAATGGCAGTTGACTTTTTAGAATACTGTTTAGTTTAAAGATTCTTGAGTTAGTAGAAAGAAGGGAATCTAACATAAAAATAAACAAAGAAATTTATCAATTGTAGCAGAATTGAGGATCATGTTAGCTTGAGCCATACTTGTAGACATTAAGACAACTGTTTCACCTATAACAGTGTCTGTTTTATCTATCTTAATCTTTTTAACATGCATTTGTTGGCACTAGGATCAGATAAGCAACCTGTACATTTTCACTTGGTCTTTTAAGGCCCTTGTTACATATTTCTGGAGACAAAAAAGCATGCCAAGCAACTGATGTCAATTAAGGATATTGTATCCCTCAATGTAGTATTAGCAGATGCATTATTTGTTTATTCTTTAGGTTTTGATTATACATGTTACTATAATATTCTGACAATTTGCAATTGTAGGTTATCTTTCCAGCTCTAGATATACGTGTTAAGAATGTTGCACGAACATATTCTCTTGAGCATGAGGGAGAAAGTGTTCTTTTTGATCAATTATTTGAGCTTCTGAATTCCAGTAAGCAAAAAGAAGAAAGCTATCGCCGAGAGTTAGCTTCTCGTACTGGAGCCCTTCAAACATCAATTAGCCAGCATATGTCCAAGGAAGAGGAGCAGGTATTTGTTAATGTCATTAGTGCAATAATTGTTTTGCATTGTTCTTATTATATGTTTTGGCAGATTGAGTCAGGTGAGCTGAATTGATTAAGTTGCTAGGATGAAATAATGTGTTTTGCATTCTTCATTTTACTTTCATTTATTAAGGTTCTTTACAAAGCAGATTTACTGGTTATTGTTCATTAGCTGCTTGTAAGGATCCTTATATTCCATGTCATGGTTCATAGTAATTGCAATGTTTAAGGTTAACTAGGGGTTGTAATTTAGGCTTACATATTGTGTTCACGTTGTTTCAGAAGTTGGAATATTATTTAGGTGGATATATTCAATTAACTATTCATATGAAAGTCTTAATAGGAAAACAATCCATTTGATTAAACAAGTAATACGATATGACATGATGTGACATGATTTGACACAGCCTTTATTACCTCTTTAAGAAATATGTTTTGTTGGATTGACATGGAACGAACCACTTGAATTAACACCTACCAAATCACTAACATGACCTACTAAATCTTGAACGCTCAACAGAATTCAACTTTTATACACAGTTAATACACTTTGCTTTGTTTTAGTTCATATTTTCATAGACCTTGGACCTTGTAGTTCTTCAGAAATTACATTAAACGAAACAATTGGCTATTGTTACTGGGAGCAATAATGGACATAACAAGTAAACACAATTTGAATCCTACATGAAGAATTTTTTTTTGGCTTTCTCTTGTAATGATTCAATTAGTTCTTTATATAAAATCTGAATATGACAACAATTCATTTTTTAAACAAGCAATACGATATAAAATGGTGCAACACAGCAGTTGTTACCTGTTTAAGACATTTTGTTGGAGTGCCTTGGAATGGGCCACTTGAATTAACACCTATCAAACCACTAACATTACTTATGGTATCTTTAACTCTCAAAAGAACACAACTTAATACATAGTTGCTACACTTTTCTTTATTTTATTCATATATTTTCTAAGATGACTGATTGAACCTTCGAATTACTTTAAATAAAACAATTGGATGTCAATGCTGGGAGCAATATTAGACATAAATAGCAAACACAATTTGGACCCCACATGAAGGAAGGAGTTTTTCTTTTGGCTTTCCTTTTTAATGATTGTGTTGAAACCATTTCAGTAGTTTTTAGCATGATCTATAGATAAGTCTTGCACAATTCTAGGCCTAGATGTGCCAGCACTTTATAATTAATTTTTAGTCAACATTATCAAGGGAAGACCCTGTACTCTGCAATTGCAGTTCTGGTTCAACATTATTCTTGTTCAAGGATAAAGGGATGGCAAGAATTCTATGGAAAAGTGTGTATATATATGAGTGTACTTTAGTTAAAAAAAAAAAAAAAAAATACTACCAAGCTTAAGCTCAATTCAATTATAAAATTTGAATGTCGAAACTTGATTCGAGCTTCATATTTGTAAACTCAAGTTAGCCTTGATGAAAAACTCAAATACTCAAGCGTGGCTCATACGACTACACTACTTATGCAAAAGCTTTTGAGAATCTCAAATCCAAGATTAAGTTTGGTTGAGCTTGCATTTGAGATTAATTCAGCTTGACACAATTACTTTAATAAGTATATGGAGAATATAAAGGGTGAAATGGGAGAACTATTCAAAGCTCGATTAAGCTCCCAATTTTCTAGAGTTGAACTTGACTCATCTACCTACTTGAGAAGCTTGAACTTGAGCTTGACTCAATTAACATTAACCAATCTCAAGTAGCTCACGAGCTGCCTTAGCTCATATTAACCAATCTCAAGTAGCTCACGAGCTGCCTTAGCTCATTTACACCCTACATATATATTAGGTAATGGGACATCCTAAATTGTTTCTTTGCATGTACAGTTGTGATTTTAGTACTGTGAGGCTTTATCTCATCCCTCTCAAGAGTTCTTCCAACTTCCAAGGAATGGGGGTATACATCTTCTTGCAGCACTCAGGGGAAGACTCCGTGTTAATCATCTAGGGTTCACATCATTACATGTTTCATATTTTTTATGTGGAATAATTGTTATATCTCAGGTTGGAGTTGATAATGAGCACTGTTCTTTTTGTGTTGCCTACCATCCATGTCATTGCAATCTCTACACCTAATTGGCTGTCACATTTGAATATAATCAACATACTCCATGATGTGCTGTACTGAAAACAATTCAAATTTCATAAGCTTGTCATTGGATATGGCAGGTCTTCCCCTTGCTTATTGAGAAGTTTTCATTTGAAGAGCAGGCTTCGCTTGTATGGCAGTTTCTATGCAGCATTCCCGTTAATATGATGGCAGAGTTTCTTCCTTGGCTGTCTTCCTCCATATCATCTGATGAATATCAAGATATGCACAAGTGTTTGTGCAAGATAATCCCAAAAGAGAAACTTCTTCATCAGGTGAGGGCATTTTTGGTGCATGGATCCCATCTTTGGGTGGGCTTTTATAAGAGGATAGAATGAAGGCTGACTTCAAATTTTGTTGATGAAGGTATTTTTCACCTGGATGGAAGGTACAAAATTGTCTGATATGTGTACAAGTTGCCAAGATGATTCTAATGCCTGTCATCAAGATTCCTGTCCACCAGCCTTAATCTGTCAAAGCGAGAAGACAATCTGTGCATGTGAATCTTCTAAAATTGGTAAAAGGAAATATATGGAGCCAATTTGTGATCTTGCAAATTCAACAGTGTGCCATCCCATTGATGAAATTTTGCTTTGGCATGCTGCAATAAGAAGAGAGTTAAATGATATAGCTGAGGCAGCTAGGAAAATGCAACTTTCTGGAGATTTTTCTGATCTGTCTGTGTTCAACAAGAGGCTGCATTTCATTGCAGAAGTTTGCATATTTCATAGGTGCTTTTTTTTTTGTTTTCATATCTCTTTTTTTTTTCTTTTGTCATTTTTTAAGTGAACTTGGCATTGACCTAATGCAGAATGTTTGAGCTTGCTTAGTTGTTGAAAATAAGGCCTCTTTTTAGAAAACTGATTTCAAGGAAACTGGAAAACAGAATTCAGTATTTAGATATATGCTTTTTTTTTTTGTTACAAAATTAGAAATCAGTTTTCCAAATTTTTTCAACCTGCAGTGGCTTTTGGAAAACAGCTTCAACATGTTTTACGAGCAACATAGTTGTCCTCAGTTTAATTTTATCAACTCCTTAACTAGCTGCATTCAAATCCCTTCAAATGTGATTTTTTTCTTTTCTTTTTTTTAAAAAAAAAAAAAAAAACTATTCTTGTGATAATATGATATTTTTTTCACATTCACATGTTAGATTCTTAGACAAAATGTTTTTTGAACCATGTTTCAAAAACTTAGAATTATAACTGCTTTTCAAACTTTAACCAGTGTTCTAAACTATAACTCCTTTTTTTAAATATATTAACTCAGTTTATTCTAATTCTTGATATTTTTTTTTATAGTACTGATTTTACTTGTACATTTCTCAATCTATACCAACATTTAATTTTTTATTATTTGATTAGTCCTTTTCTTCAGGACTTAGTGATGTTTAATATGTAACATTGATGTTGATTGTTAAAGTTTTTAGCTGTTCATTTTCAGTAATTAATATAATTTTATATATTAAACATTGATATGATATTGAATGCTATTTAAAAAAAATTGAATTTCATGAAATCATGGTCAAAATTTCAACACATTCAATAATTATGAGCATTCAAAAGTTCGGTACTATAATCTGTATTATACAATCATTGATGATGAGGTTTGTCTTTCAATAATTTTTTCTAAATATTCTTTTCATATTATAGTTAAAATCTAGTAATTGAATGAAGATTTATGATTTATAAAAGTGAAAGAGGTTTAAAAATTAGTATAGAGATGCAACTAAATTTTGCTATTATAATAACAATGATGATGTTGATGATTACAACACTCGTAGTCTCTGCAATTAACTTGGAGCTAATAATTTGTAGAGGATTTTTGGGTAGGGTATCATGTGGTTAAATCTTACCATGACTATAGTGATATATATACATATGTTTGTAGTTGAAAATAACCAAGCATCTAGGGACATTTTGGTAAAATATTGGCATCCATTTAATTTTTATTTAGATTTACCGTTTTAATGGCAGTATACTTTTTGTTAGATTTTTTGCTCCTCAATGTTCACGTAAGAAAAATATTATTTTTATCAGAAAATGAATTATAAAATGGTCAGGTTAATATAGAATAGAAATTGACGAGCGATTTTGAGATAATCTCAAATATTCTACTTGTCCATTTTCTGGGAAAAGGTTTTTTTGATTTGTGGGGCAATTTTTTTGAGTTTTGCAAGAAAAAAGTAAACTGGAATGAAGAAGAAATCGGAAATGGGAAATAGATTACTGTTTCCCACAACTAAGCATATGTTTCATCAGTTAAATGTGCTTTGCTTTGTGGATAAAGAAAATAAATTATTTTGGAGATAAATTTTGTTGGTATTGCCTGATTCATGAGCTACTGCCTCCGACCTCCTGTGTTTATTTGGAAACCACAATTTCATCTTATATTTCAAAGCACTTGTGCACAAAGTGTGGAATGCTTTGGGGGGCATATCTCATCAAGTTGCACAAATTAGGGTTTTAAGGCATTTTAACATTATATCTTTCTACTTTAAGCTTTGTGCCTTCTTGTGCTTTTCTTATATATTTTAACATATTTAAAGTGCTCTGTATCTACTCTCTTCTCTCTCAATAACGTAATAAAGAAGTGTAAGAATTATTAAATTTGCCTTATCTCTATGTTATGACCATTTACTATTGTGAAATCGGCTTCTCTTGTGTATCTTGACTGCAGTATTGCTGAGGACAAAGTTATATTCCCTGCTGTAGATGCAGAAATCTCTTTTGCTCAGGAGCATGCAGAAGAAGAAATTCAGTTTGACAAGCTCAGATGTCTGATAGAAAGTATTCAAAGTGCAGGAGCCAACACATCTCTTACTGAATTCCATACAAAGTTGTGCTTGCAAGCTGATCATATCATGGACACCATACAAAAACACTTCCAAAATGAGGAAGCTCAGGTCAGTGTATTACCATTGCAATAGTGGTGATAAGGGGTCTGGTAATAAAATCAAACTTTTTCAATGTGATGGAAGAACATATTGGGGGAGATTTTAGGCAGCTTTTAGATCTTTATCACATGGAACACATCTTTCTCATTAACGGTGTATGCTCAATGTTAATTTCTGGTATGCCTTACTACGTAGTCTTATGCTCCATTTGTGAGCTTTTGTGAGCTTAGAATCCACAATCATGTGTCTCTTTCTGTCTCTACAAGCCATCTAATAGACATTTGCTTTGCTAGGTTCTCCCACTTGCTCGAAAGCATTTTAGTGTCAAAAGACAGCGAGAACTTCTTTATCAAAGCTTATGTGTGATGCCTCTAAAATTGATTGAATGTGTCTTACCATGGTTGGTGGGATCACTTAGTGAAGAAGAAACAAAGTCTTTTCTTCAAAACATGCGCTTGGCAGGTTTTCAACTCTTCTATCATTATTGATTATAGTCATTGCCACCGATTGTATTTGCCATTCTATTTGCTTTCTCTTTGTTGATCTCTAATTCACAGAGTGATATAATGCAGCTCCAGTTTCAGATTCTGCATTGGTTACACTTTTTTCTGGTTGGGCTTGCAAAGGTCGTCCTAGGAACATTTGTTTTTCTTCAGGTGCAATTGGTTGTCCTGTGCGGACTCTGGCTGGAACTCAGGAGCATAGCAAACAATCATTCTCTGAGAGCCCTCCTTTATTACCTATCAATGAAAAGTCTTCTTTTGTTCAAGCAGATGAAGTACATGATAACAGCAGGCCTGTCAAGCGTGGAAACTTAGTATTACAGAAAGACAGTGATGTTTGTCACTCTGTAGAGCCTGTTAATATACCCAAATTATCTTGTAGTAATAAGTCCTGCTGTGTCCCTGGATTAGGAGTGAATAGCAGTAATCTAAGAATTAGTTCTCTTGCTGCTGCAAAATCTCTGCGTTCCTTGTCATTTGGTCCTTCTGCTCCCTCCCTTAATTCTAGTCTTTTCAATTGGGAAACAGATGCAAGTCCCACTCACAGTAGTTGTGCATCACGCCCAATTGATAACATATTTAAATTCCATAAAGCCATCCGCAAAGACTTAGAATATTTAGATGTTGAATCTGGAAAACTAGCTGATTGTAATGAAACTTTGCTTAGGCAGTTTACTGGTAGATTTCGTCTGTTATGGGGTTTATATAGAGCTCACAGTAATGCAGAAGATGATATAGTGTTTCCAGCGTTGGAGTCTAAAGAGACGCTACATAATGTCAGTCACTCGTATACTCTGGACCACAAGCAGGAAGAGAAACTATTTGAAGATATCTCTTCTACACTTTCTGAGCTCCGACAACTTCAAGAATGCTTGAAGGGTAGTCTTTTTGATGAGTTAACTGGAAAGCATTCCGATTCTTCTGATCACACTGATGCTTTGAGAAAGTATAATGAGCTTGCAACAAAGCTTCAGGGCATGTGTAAATCCATAAGAGTAACATTGGATCAGCATGTTTTCCGAGAAGAACTTGAGTTGTGGCCATTATTTGATAGGCATTTTTCAGTGGAGGAACAGGACAAAATTGTTGGTCAGATAATTGGTACTACTGGTGCTGAGGTACTTCAATCGATGTTGCCATGGGTGACATCAGCTCTCACTCAAGAAGAACAGAATAAGATGATGGATACATGGAAACATGCAACCAAAAACACAATGTTCAGTGAGTGGCTAAATGAATGGTGGGAGGGTACTTCTGCTGAGACTTCTCAAACATCATCAGACAGCTGTATATCACCAGGTCTGTTTTTCTTTTGTTATTGCTGATTGTTTGTTATTTATGCCCTGTCGAATAACATGTTTGTTGTTGCTGCATGTTTGAGAAAAAAAGCTGAACTTTTTCTTCTTGAAAGTAGCATTTTTTTTATCCAACAAATATAACGTTGCAGAGATCTTTTTCTTTCTTTCTTTTTTTGTTTTTTTTTTAAATTATCTCAATTAGGCCCTGATCTCCATGAAAGCCTGGATCACAGCGATCTTACATTTAAGCCTGGCTGGAAAGATATTTTTCGGATGAATCAAAATGAGCTTGAAGCAGAGATAAGAAAAGTTTCTCGAGATTCATCTCTTGATCCAAGACGAAAAGCATATCTTATTCAAAATCTAATGACCAGGTGTGTTTTTATACTCCATTTAATATGCAGTCTGTGGACTAGCTTTATTGTTCAAAACCTAATTAACATATGGGTTTTGTTAGTCGCTGGATAGCTGCTCAGCAGAAGGCCCCTCAGGCAAGAACTGGTGAATTTTCAAATGGTGAAGACTTACTTGGATGTTATCCTACATTTCGTGATATAGAGAAACAAGAATTTGGATGTGAGCATTACAAACGGAACTGTAAACTTCGTGCTGCCTGCTGTGGCAAGTTCTTCACATGCAGGTTCTGCCACGATAAAGTCAGTGATCATTCAATGGATAGGTAAAATTTTGGTTGGCATACCTTGTTTTGATTGCAATGCTACTCATCTATAAGCTTAAAGTTGTATTTATACTTGCAGGAAGGCTACATCTGAAATGATGTGTATGCGCTGCCTGAAAATTCAACCTGTTGGACCAGTTTGCATATCACCTTCTTGTGGCGGTTTCTCAATGGCAAAGTACTATTGCAGCATCTGCAAATTTTTTGATGATGAAAGGTGCGGGCTTTCACAAGACTCCTTTTCCCATTAGATTTATTGTTGCTAGAAGGTTTCCAAGCAAATTGTTTGACGAGATACCATGTATTGGATGTGTATATTGTTTTATGAATGTCACTTTGAATAAAGAATGTTTTACATAATTTTCCAGTTGTGAATTTTTGTTTTTCAACACTTTTTTGCCCTGCACTGTCAGAACTGGAAATTCAATAATGATGTAAAAAGGTATCTGGAGTCGGTTGTGCTATGCCCATATGGATTCTTAAGAGAATGAAGAAACATATGTTTTTGTGGTTGCTTTTTATCTTAAACGAAAATGTTGTCAGTTTTTGATGGTCAAAGTAACCTACTTGAAGCAAAGTTTTATTTTATTTTCTAATTCATGCTGAGAACCACAAAGCACTAATCTGCTTGGCAATGCAGATTCAATCCTTTTACTTATTCACGGTCCATTCATTAATGTGAATGCTGTTGCAGAACTAGATCTTTTTCTAATCATATTCCTGCCTGTGTTGAATTTATTTCAGGAATATTTATCATTGTCCTTTCTGCAATTTATGCCGCGTTGGAAGTGGACTTGGTGTTGATTTCTTTCATTGCATGAAGTGCAATTGCTGTCTGGCAATGAAGTTAGTGGATCACAAATGCCGGGAGAAAGGTCTGGAAATAAATTGTCCCATCTGCTGTGACTTCTTATTCACATCAAGTTTAAGTGTCAAAGCTCTTCCTTGTGGCCATTTCATGCATTCAAATTGCTTTCAGGTCTATTATTTATGGGGCATTTGGTTTGCTTATTTTTATTCTGTCCTGTTCTTGCAATTCTTGGTACATAAATTCTTCTTGGATCTTTTGCCATGACAGGCATATACTTGCAGTCACTACATCTGCCCAATTTGTAGCAAATCTATGGGAGATATGTCGGTAAGTTTCAGCGAACTATCTTTTCAGTAGTAAGTTTCAGTGAACTATCTTTTCGGTATGCTAATCTATGATGCTAGTATAGAATGACATACATTTTTTGGGCCCTATTAATGACATACATTTTTTTCTTCCAGATGGAGTTTCGTTTGAACATAAGTTTATAATAACAAATATGCATTGTTCATTTCTTGTTTCTGCTGTTCTGATTTTACTGATTTTTTCTTCTACCTGTCTTGGCCTTGTGTTGAAACGAACACTTGAGAAGTTCAAAAAACTGAAATGAATGTTGGGAGACTAAGCGATTTTTATTGATATGGAAAATTATGAAATTATGGCTTTCATATGTTCATGTACATAAATTTGTGTTGCATTAGTGGCATTGTAGAAAGAGGTTTTGAATTCCTTGCATTCATTGTCTTGCAAAACTTGCGTTCTGTCGACTGGGTTAGCAGCTATTTGCAGTTGAGTTTGGACTGACTTTTAAAGTTGCATCATTCTCTCTGTCTATATCTCCTTCCCTTGTGTGTGTAAGACCTGTTGTTAAATCTGTCATTTGGAAAACAAAACATGCTGAATCGGCCACTGCTTAATTGTCAAGAAAGCCAGGGAAATGATGGAATGTAAAATTGATGTTATAAACGCTTCAGTTTTCTGGATGAACTGTCTGAATTGCTTGAATGGTTTCACTAGACAATTTAAATCTTTTCTTGGTCAAGATTTGAACTTAGTTTTTCATTTCTTGTCGGTTTCATTGCAATGAAACACTGCATAACTTACAGCAAGGAAGTCTTACCTATTTAATCGAATTCTAATGAAATGTGAATGCAACTTTTCTTGTGATTAGAATGCAGAGAGAACGCATCTGATGCATCCATGTTTGTTCTGAGTGTGAAACTGCGTATGAGATTCCTCAGAAAGCTTCTATTCTTTTTGTTCAGGTATACTTTGGCATGCTTGATGCTTTATTGGCTTCTGAGGAGCTCCCAGAAGATTACCGTGATCGCTGTCAGGTAAGTTGGTTGTATTTTTTTTGTTCTCCTTGGTCCTTTTTTTTTAATAGAACTGATTTTTGCAATCCAGGATATACTGTGCAATGACTGTGACAAGAAGAGTACAGCACCATTCCATTGGCTGTACCATAAATGCAGGTTTTGTGGATCATACAATACCAGGGTGATTAAGGTTGATTCAACAAATTCAAACTGCTCAACTTCAAACCAGTAAGGGCATACAGTTTTTATAGCTGATAGGTGTGTAAATACCTCCTACATCCCAACCACTACTTGTCTTTGTAAATCATATTCCATTACAGTAGTTAATCAATCTTTTAATCTCCCCTTATCTACTTCTCTCCCAACCATCTGTCGGACATGGGGAATATTAGATACTTCATTGCTTTTCTGAAAGATGAAAAATGTTAATCAACAATTTAGAATACCGTCGCTCTCTGGGAAGAGAATACCATTGATGACTGCGGAGGATGAAATATAAACCATTGAATCATATCGAAGACATTCTCTTACTTCTAAGAGATCAAGCTGGATAACCAAATAAAAATACTTATGGTGTTTTTAATTAATTAAGGGGATTGCAGCGTTAACCATTAAGCATAAAATAGTTATTCTTAAGCTCAATTTATAAACAAACAGTTTTTTTTCTTACCACTAGTCGCTCCCTATGTGATGTTGGCGTTTCTTTTAATTAATTGTCCATATTTGGAGTTTTTGCATCTCTTACATATATATAAAGTTAAGATAAAATTTTGGTGTGACAATTTCTTTGAGTTTAGTTATCTATATATTGATATGACAAATTATTATTAAACATTTTATATATATATGTGCATGAAAGTATGTACGTAACCTTGCAATAAATATAAAAGTTAATCTTAATCTTTTATTTATTATTTTAATTTAATATTTATTAAATTTTTTTTAATTCATATACATATATTACAAGCATTTTATTAATAATTTACTTTTTCTTTTTAAATACTTGTAAATGTATTAACTATTTATTATTTTATTATTAAAAAGTTACTAAATAACACATTTTTTATATTTATATTATTTATTTATTTTTATTAAAATATTTTGTTAGTAATAATAAATTAATAATTTATTAATATTAAAATTTTAATTATATATTTATTTAAATAAAAATAAAAATACCGTTCGCCCAACGCGTCGATCCCGTCTAGTTTCTGTATATGGTGCGTTGTGGTGGACATTTTCAATGGAATGGTTGCTTGATTAGCATAAATAAACCAGAGCAAGAAGGAGCGGTTTGAATCACTTTGTATTTTAAAAAGAAAATTATATGGACTTTTATCAGTATATTACCAAAATTTTAAACAAGGTACCATTACAGGAAATGAATAATGAATCAACAATCGATTTTTGCAGGTCCAATTTCTTTATAAAGTAGCTTTAGTTTTTGAATGGTACTTGTGTGAGAACCGGAAATTGCTTTTTCAAAAAATAACATTGATCTTTTAAAATTGTGGGCTCAAGTCTTTGAGCCAGAAATTAGTCTGTAAAAGAATTATTTCTAGTTTAAAGCATCACATAGTTTAACCAACAATTGTACTTTAAAGAGCAATTTCTGGTTAATACAGGCAAAATAAAAGTTAAAATCGAATGACATTTCATTATAAAATGTATTACACTTTAAAAGAGTCTTTTTTATTTAGAAAGAAAAGAAACATAAAAAATTAAAAGAAAATTAATATTCAACTTTAGAAGTCTATGTAATCGAATTAGAAATTAAATTTTAAAATATTGATTTATGGTTAATGAATATAAAAATTATCAAACTAAATTGAAAATGACCCCAAAAAGCTACATGAATCATTGTAGTATAGAGAATATAAAAAATTTTTAATTTTTGAGTCATAAAAAATAGTAAGATAAATATTTTTAATGCAATAAAAATTTGCTGAATTTTTCTTTAGTATAGAGAGGGTTTTTTTTTTTTTTTTAAAAAAGTAATTTTCTTTATTATTTTAAAAAATCTCTGATCTATTACTACTATAACTCTAAGTATATAATGAATAGATTTCAAATTATAAAATACAGTAAAAATAAATATAAACCATTATCATAACATTCAATGAAAATTTAATTAAATCAATTTTGAATTTTAATAATTTAATAAGGCAATAAATAAAATAAATTTTTATATGCATACTCATACTTTATAATAACTCTCAATTCTAAAATTATAAACTCTCAATATATGGAAAATTCATTATAAGTGGAATAAATATTAATCAATTTTAAATATAAATTTTATACTTGAATGTAACTATTTCAACAAATATATAATCATATTAATCAATTTTTTATGAAAAATTTATGTAATTTTATACTAAATTAAAAAATGCATCACTAAATTCTTTTTTGTTTTTAATTCTTCAGGCTAGATGAAAGAAAGAACTTGATTTACACTTATTTTGTTTCATCTAAATTAGTTGTTTTTTTTTATGATTTATTTTCTCTTTTACCTATATATTTAGATCCAAATTTCTATGTACCAAAAATACCAGAACAGAAAGATGCAAAAAAAGAAACACTCTTGGCTAGTTAAGTTAGTTGTGCATATATTTTTGAGACTTTAAAATCTTGGATTCAATCCCCTTTCTTCTTAAAAAAAAAAAAGAAGTTAATTTAGACTAGAATGATATAAAAAGAAGAAGTTAATTTAGACTAGAATGATATAAAGTGAAACTTATCAAATTTTGAGACAATTAAATCAAATACTATTGCATCTCAACTATTCACACTATTTGCATAGATGCGTGTTTTACGATATAATTATAATAATAAATTTAATATTTATTTTAATTAATTAAATTAATATATAAATAATAATTAAAATTTATAATTATTTTATTATTTTATAAAAATTATTATCAAAAAATAAAATAATAAAAATATAATTCATTATTTACATTAAAAATAGATAAAATTTATTAAAAAACTTGTTGTTTCTATTAAAAATATTTAAAATAAATTATAAAAATTATTATTTATATTAAAATATTTTAAAAGTTCGATTTAAATTGTATCAATTATAACCAAATTGAACTGATTTAATTCAATTTTATTCTTATATTTAATTTAATTTGATTTATTTTTTATTAATTTTTTTAATACGAATGATTGTTGTTTGAAGCCTATTGCATACCTCTACTACTTCTGTGCACTTTAGGTTGTCAACCGCATCATTTTTTTCTTCTTGTTTTGGTAAAAAAAAATTGATAAGTAAAATAATAAAAAAACTTTAAAAATAAAAATATAGGGAAAATATAAATAAAGAAACATATTAGTTGTTTCAATGATTTTAAATTACGTCACATTGTGATAATTGATGTAATATCATTTTTTTCTTCTGTAAGTGCGTTACTTTCATATATTAAAATTATATATGCCAATATCATAAAGCAACATCAAATAGTACAATAAATTGAGATAAAAAAAAATATTGATCTAAGTAGCATTACTCAATGAATAAGTACTTTTTTTTTTAAAAAAATATTAAAGGACAATAGTTTTTCATCATGAAGGCTAAATGACCGAAAAAAAGTCTTGTACGTTAGCAGTTTTATCAAATCTATCTTATATTTTAATTTTTAATAAAAAAGTGTCTAACGCTTGAATTTGTTATTAGATTTATCCCACAAATTATTTCAGTTTGCCTGAAATCAGAATAGTCTGAATTGGTATTTTTTAAAAAAATTAAGACACATGGAAAATAAAAAGCCGTTGTTGCCTGTAGGGTTTTAAACGAATTCTTTATTTGTTAAATAACATAGGCCTGTCATGGAAGTATATATATTTTTTAATTAGTTGTGTTTACAAATGTTTTTTCAATATGCCTTCTATTTTCAATCTTGTTTTGCATTATGGTGGTGTCATTCATGACACTGGTGGAGAGTTTAATATGAAGGTGGAGAGGTTAGAAGCATATGGGATTGTGATTCTGATTAAATGGGGTATATGTTTGTAGTAAACGCATTTCGCCATGTTGGGCTGCAGAAGGTGAAGAAAATGTACTACTTAATCCCTGACGTGCCAATCAACGAAGGAGTGAGATACATTCGGGAAAGGGCTGATGCTGGTAGAAGTGTGATAGAAATGTTGAAATGGATACGTGATGGTAAATTTCATTTATATGGAGGGGAAAATGCCAAAGTGAAGTTGTTTTCAATGCCCGGATGGAAGAAAATGCTAATGGCAATAATGAAGAAGATGAAACAGATGATCCAGATTATGTTATAGGAGAAGATGTTCATGATGATGGTGAATATGATAAAGACCTAAGTACTGATCATAAAGAGTACATCACTGCAGGGGGACCTTTGAGAGTAGGCCAAGAAAAGCAAAGGCTATAAGTTATAATCCCAATGTTGATCATAAGGACTTGCACATTGAGCCGAGGATGTTATTTGAAGATGCACAACAATTTAAGGTTGCTATTCAAAAATATGCTATAAGTAATGGGTGGAATGTTCATATTGGAAGAAGAGTAGAGGTAAAAAAGTGGATGTGAGGTGCGTTGATGGTTTCCCTTGGAAGATTTATGGGCCTGTTAAGCAAGGACGTTAAGAGTTACGCGGCTGAACATAAATGCTTTAGGTGCTCAACAAATAGGCAAGCCACAACTTCATGGCTTCTTAGAGAGTTCCATGAAACTTTTAGAACAAATCCAGAATTTGGAGCGAGGGATATGGCAAATGAAGTTACGAGAAAGTATGCAATTTCTGTAACCCAAATTCAGTGCTGTAGAGCTAAACAAAAAGCCTAACTCATGGGTGACTTGAAGGAGCATTATGCAAAATTAGATTCTTATGTTGCAGAACTGCAGAAAGTGGATAAGGAAGGTAGATTTGAACTCAAGTTGGATGAGGCAGAATGTAATCGAGAGGGTGCGGTGTTTCAAAGATTGTATATTGGATTTAATAATCTAAGAAAAGGTTTCTTGGAAGGATGTAGACATATATTAGGATTTGATGGTTGCTTCTTAAAAACACGTGACTGGAGCACTATTGACTGCTGTTTCAAAAGATGGAAATGATCAAATTTACCCTGTGGCTTGGGCAATTATAGAAGGGGAGAAACAAGTAACATGGAAATGGTTTTTGGAAATTTTATTTGAAGAGCTTGGTATCGTTGGTGGATTTGGATGGTCTTTTATAAGTGCCCAGCAAAAGGTGACACTTACTTTCTTTATGTTTACTCATTTGTGTCATGTTTACTTCATTTATAGCAAAAGGTGACACTTTTATATATGCACTAAGCTAATGATTTATGTGATTGTTAATTTTAGGGTCTCATTAATGCTATACAAGAACTAGCACTACATGCTGAACATAGAAATTGTGCATGGCACATCTACTGTAATTGGAGAAAAAATCATAGAGGAGAAATATTCAGAAAGTTGTTTTGGAATGCTGCAAATAGCACTAATGAACCTGGACTTCTAACTGTTTTATAACTAACGAAGCAAGAGTCAGTTGATGCTTATGATGAGTTCATGAGAAGGCAACCTACTATTTTTTGTAAGTCTTACATTCAAACTCGGTGTAAAAATGACATGGTACAAAATAATTGTTGTGAGACAGTGAATGGTGATAATTAATGCTAGCAAAAAGCTAGTCATAGACATGCTTGAAGAGATTAGGACTTATTTGATGACTAGGGTGCATTCCAATTACAATAAAATGCTGTAAGTGTAATGATATCATTTGTCCTAGAATTAGAAAGAAACTTGAGGAAATTAAGTGGTGGACTAGATTTTGTTCCATAAAGCCTGCTGTTGGGGGCAAGTTCCAAGTTACACTGTATGATGAACAGTATGTGGTAGATTTGGTGAACAAAACTTGTAGTTACCGGTATTTTGAAATCAGTGGAATACCATGCACGCATGTTTCTGCTGCTATAAATTTCATGAAACAGGATCCTGTCACTTATGTTCATGAGTGCTACCACACAAGGAGATACTTAACATCTTATAAACATGCATTGGAACCATTGAATGGTGCACAAATGTGGCCCAAGGTATCTGGTCCAACTATCTTGCCACCAAAATCTCAGGAAATACCTGGTAGGCCAAAGAGAAATTGAACTAAAGCGCCCGATAAGCAGTGCAAAGATCAAAGTAAGAAAAGTAGAAGGAGAATTGAAATGCAATGTCAAATTTGCTTCACTTATGGACACAACAAAAGATCTTGTCCTAAGAAGAACAATCCTCCACCAAAACCAACAGTTCAAGTAAGAGTTATCAATTAATATTTAATTATCGATGTTGTTAAGCTCTGGACTTATCTGTTGATTATTTTTTCCATTAGATCAAGATAGGCAGACCAAGGAAAAATAGTCCTTCAGTTGAGAATGCTCAAGCAAATGCAGTTCAAAACAAGGAGAGGAGACAAGTAAATTAATTACACAAGATATTATTGGAGTACCATATAGCTTTTGGTTATAACTATGCAATCCAATTTTCAATATGTTTTCCATGTCCAGGTTAGACAAGGATTTGGTGTAAGAATTTTTTGACACAGGGAACACGTCTCAGGGTAATAGTTCATCTTGAAGTCATCATTGAATGATATTTTTGTGTGTTGCTTCATTATTTTAAGACGTTCATTAAAATATATTGTAGATGCCTGGACAAAGGAGGGTCAAGATTGGAGCTGCTGCCGCTAAAGCTTCTGTATCGAGTAAGCCATCATCAAGTGGACCAAGGATCAACCAAGAAACTAGCTTAGGCATTCAGAGTTCCATAGTTAATGATAATGCCGGAATTTGAATATAATGCTGGCATTGATATTTCATTTTGCTATTTTTTGGTATAGAGATACAAACTCAATATATTTTGATATTATCTTTGATGTAGTTACAAACCTTAGACTAGAAGCTCATTTGGCAATGCCTGTAAATTATTTGGTGATGCCTCTACAGGTTTTTTGTATCTCTGTTTAACAATATTCTATCATTGGTTATTAAATACTTACGCATATTTTGTTCATTTATATGTCATTTCAGGGTAAAAACTTTTATTCAATTTTGTGCATATTTTTATTCATTTATATTGTTAATTTATATGTCATTTCAGCAAATCTGTTACTGCTATAATAGCTGCAGTAGATTTGCTGCTGTTGCTATAGCAGCAGTAGATTTGCTGCTGTTGCTATATCAGCAGTAGATTTGTTGCTGCTGGTATAGCTGCTGCTGGTGCATGCATTTAATGCATCAAAGAATTTTTTTTGTTTTTGATACAAATGCATTAAAAATTTAAATTACAAAAAGAAAAGAAAATATCGCAAACTTCAGAGATTCAATCTGAAGCAAACACACCTGCAACATGTCCTTTTATACCTCACACTCACAAACTTGTTACAAAACTTATTATACTTCACAATCACAATCACAAACTTATGTACACAAACTTATTTCAATCTGCAATATTCATTCAACAACAATATGCAATATTCATTACAGCAAAAATCATTACAAGGATCACACTCCATTACAACTAAATGTAACTTTTATCTTTCCTAAACCATTACATTTCTATCACATTGGCAAAAAGTTACATAATTTTACTACAGAATCTGATTTCTCCTGCAGTATTCCAATTGCAAACCCACAAACTAGGACAATCACAACTTTAATAACCACTAACATCTTCCTAAACCTTGCTATCTCCCCTGCCAAATTCTGATTTTGACTTTGCAACTCAATGACATATTTCTTCAGGCATTCAACTTCATTATCCAGTGCTGCATTCTGTTTAAAACCATTGTCTGCTACCTTTTTCATCAACTTTTAATTTCATTTGTAGAACTTCTTCCTCCTTTTGTTCTTAATAATTCTCTTCTAACTCTTATTCTTCATAGCTAGGCTTCTCACCACCTCTGCATGTCGTAGAGAATGTATATCATCATACCACTTGAAATAGCCACAATCATTGTGCTATTTAAGTTGCAGATGAAAAATCCAATTGATGACTCCCAACTGAAAAACATTCAATCAAACAAGAAAAAATTTTGAAAAAAATACTAACACAATTTCTTACCTGCCATTCTCTACATCTAAAAAATGGCCTTCCTGGGTTCTCATCCGTCCATGACGTATAAAACCTAGCCTCACCGTGCCCGCAAGATAGTGCTCCATCTGGTCCACTTGGAGATGATGACGCCATTGCTTGTGCTGACACTTCGACTACGGTTAGACGCCATTGATTGTGCTTATTTTCTTCTCTTCTCTGGTCGAATCCATCCTTCTCTTCTCTGGTCGCTTCTCCATTCTCTTCTCCTCTTCTGATGTACGTATCTCAAGTTGGGGAAAAACATATCGCAGCTCGATTTGGGAAGACATCAAATGATGAGTTATCCTTTTGATATAAAACGGTGCGTTTTAACCGTGTGAGAGAGTGGATGAGTTGGCCTTATATTTTCCACATCTTTATTATTTTTTTTTTTTAAATACTTTGATTTCAGGGTGGGATAAGATTTGATAGTAGAATCAAAAGTTAGACACTTTTTTTATTAAAAATTAAAATGTAGCTTGTTGGGATAAATCAAGAAAATCTTGTCCAATCAAAGCTCATAATCATAGACAAAGTCAATACTATTGGTACAAAATGAAGTTCGACCAAAAAAAAGGTAGAAGATTACAGCTGGAAGCGGAGATAGGGAAATACAGCCAAAGAAAATGTCCATTGAAGCTTCAATTTCTTCCAAACCCTCTACTTGGATGGTAAAATTATTGGTAATCATCTACACCTTCTCTACGCCTATCAAATCCCAAAACAACACTAACTCAGTCTCATCAGATTATTTTCAACGTTGTTCGCCTTTCAATTGTGGCAACCTCACCTTCTCCTTCCCTTTCTCTCTCCTCAACTATGGTTCAGGTCCCACAAACTGTGGTCTTCCTACCTATCAGATCGCTTGTGATAATAATGATCATTCTTCAGGGATCATTCTCTCCGGGAGATTATTCCAAGTTAAAGATATCTACTTGTCTGATCACTTGATCACCGTCGTGGATACCAAACTTATCAATGACTTGACAGATGGCTCCTGCACTTCTCTACCAAACCTTACAATTTCTAGCGGTGTTGCCTATTCAGCTCCACTCAGTCTTCCTCCAGGGACTATCAACCTCACTCTATTCGTGTGTCCAAGCGATTTAACGCTTCCTCAAGAATTTCTTGGCAAGCAGTTTAGTAATTATATATGTGATGATAATAAAACACTAATTTGGCAAAATATGAATCCTTTGAACCCACCAAACTTCAGCCCACTGTCAACGCCAAACGGATGCCATTTGGTGAAGCGGCCTGTCTCTGTTGAGAGCTATAGGTTCCTGAATATAAGCAATAGCAGTAGTGATCGCCGGACTCAATTGGTTGATATATTGGGTGGAGGGTTTCCTCTGACTTGGCCTAGTTTAAAGGACTGCGATAGCTGTAATTCATCAGGAGGACGCTGTGGATTTGATGCCAACTTGCAGACCATCGTTTGCTTCCACAGGTAGGTTTCTATAATCCTATCCTATGCCATTATTATTATATTTTTCAATTATTAGATATAGGTTGAAATTTTTCATAGAGTAATGAAATTATGTAGGTGAATTCGGATTTTTTTAAAAAAAAAAAATATTTTCACATTTTTCATAGGTTTAGTCAATTTTATTTAAAAGTTTTCATATGTATTTTAATTTTATTTAAGATAAAATTAAAAATTAAAAAAGTTTCTCTGCTACTAATATGATTTCCATTGAATACATATCTAACACAAGAAAATTTACACACTATTTAAATTTTAATTTTAAAAATAATTATAAATTTTGATTAATAATTAATTAAACACAAAATTTTAATAAAACTCATCTACTTATAGACACACAATTAAAAAAAATAATTTTTTAATATATATAATATTCATATCATCAAATTTTATGTCTCTTATATCTAAACTTAATTATAAATAAATTAAAATAAATATATACAAATTTGAATAAAATGTTTATTTTAAGAAATTTAAATAAAACCATTAAAAATGAAAAATGTAGATATTTATTATGGTTTTTCATAATTCGTACTATTGAGCCATATAGATTAAATTTTTGAGTTATTAGAAATCCTAAGAAATGACAAAAAATAACAAAATAAAAACATCTTAGACGCAATTATTTTCTTAATCGTTGTCTGTCTCAACACGTTGACGGTTTCCGTACGTAGGAGTAGACTTTTCCTCTGTACTGGTATTCGATAAACTTCAATAAATAAATGGACAGGATTGATTTGATTATCAAACAATGTTTTTAAAAGAAATCTGATTGAGCAGTTGATAGATCTCCAATTTGACTGATTTGTTTGATTCCAGTTCAAAATACTTTTAAAAATTTAAATAAAATAATATAATTTTTCAAATTTTAATTTTTTCATAAAATAATATAATTTTAGATTGAATCAATTTTTTATTTTACCTAATTTTACAAGTTTTGATTGATTTTTTGAGTAACCAGTTTTAAATACTAAACGGAATCGAATCAGTTCGATTTTTATAATTTGACCGATCGATCTAATCCAATTATGAATAATATCAATTTAGTTTGATGTTTGTTTATTAGCGCCAAATATTAACATTCAAATATTGAAAAAAACATATTTAGAAAATGTCAGCAACTAACATTTCAATTTAAAAATTAATGTTTTTGTTTAAAAATATAACTGAATGTTGAAAGTTAATTTTTATAATATTTGAATATAAAAGTAGGCTTTTGGATTTTTCTTTATTATTAACATTTTTTAATCATTATTTACCATTTTATAAATTAGCATTGCATATAAAATTAATTAAAATATACAAATAATTATCTTTTTTTGTTATTAAATAATATAACTACACATTTAATTGCTAAAATACTAAATATTTAATATTTAATGATCACTCACAATTGAACACTAATTGTTAACTACTCATAGTTGATTGCTACTGCTATACCCAACAGACCCATAATTTATTAAAATAAATAATACTAATTAATAAAATTTGATGGTATTTTTAGTAGAAAATCTATAATAAACTCATTTATAAAATTTTAAATCTAATTTTGTCTAATTTATTGGTTTTTCTGAATAATCCAAAGATCAATCCATCTGAACTTATGATGTGATAACTTCATTTGAGTTTGTAGTCATTTTCCATTGATCATAAATTTTCATAGCATTAATAGAAATATTTCTTAAAATTTAAGAGGAAATAGATGAAATTTTTATTGAAGAAAATTGTATTAAAAATTCAGTTAAACGTTTCGACAATTCAGAATTATGTTAAATTTTATATAAGAAATTATTTGATAATTATATTAAATACTTAAAATTAAAATATTCAACATTTATTTTTTAAAACTTATTTGATAATGGTTTTTTTAAGCTCTTAATATTTTAAATGTGTTTGATAATTTTTTTTTATTAAACACTTACTTTAAAAAATCACTTAATTTCAAAAAAAAAATCACTTAATTTGATAAGTAGAAAAATTTTATTTAATAGATTAAGTAGTAGAAAATTTTACTACTTTAATATATCCATTCATTATCATAATCTTTTCTTATTGATAAGGGTAAAAATGCTAAGTTCTCAAATATTTAAGATCAAATTATATGATAATTTATTGTAAAATGTATAATTATCTTATTTTAAATGTATCTCTTAAATTTGATTTTATTTAGAATTTGATATCTATTCAATGGTCATTCAACCCTTAAAATTTTTAATATTAAAATTATTCAATTTTTAAATTTTCAGTACTAAAATTTTTCAACACTTAGCTATTGTTTGGTAAAACTGAAACAAAGTGCTAAAAAATTAAATACTAAATAATTTAAGTATTAAAATTTAAGAGTTGAATAATTTAAATATTAAAAATGTTAAGAGCTGAATGATCATCAAATTCTCAAAAAAATTAAATCTAAAAGATAAATTTAATAATCATTGAATATTTCAAAATTTAATATGATTATCAAATAATCTTTTAATTTTTAATTTTACCAAACAACACCTAAAGTATAGATTAATTTATCTTTTATTTGATATACTAATCTAGTTTGAATTAACTTTACCTATTGCAATTTGTTATGAAAGTTTTTATGAAATATTGTTTTATCTTTGTATTGTATTTTGCTTTAATTGGCTGATTAGTAGTTTATTAATCGAATTTTATCTCATAATACATGAGTAAATGTAATATTCAAATTTTAACTGTTGATTAATTCCTCCTTCAAGAACTTTTAATGCATCCAAATATTAAAAAGGCCTAATTACCTTAAAAATTATGAACTTTTCATGTTTTAACAAATTTAGCTAATTATTTTATTTTTTAAATTAATTTCAAACTTATTTTTTTCTTTCAAATGTAGATCAACTGGTAAAGAGTTAACTTAATACAGTGGTTTGACCATGACGTGTAAAAGAAAAGGTTGAGTAAGCTCTTAATACCAATTTATTATTAGGCTTGATTACCTTAAAAATCATAAAATTTTAAAATTTTAACAAATCTAGCTAATTATTTCACATTTTTTAAAATTAATTTCAAACTTAATTTTTTATTTTAAATCTAGTTTTGTTGAGAGAGAGTTGACTTAACATAGTAATTTGACTATGACGTGTAAAAAAAAAAAAAGCTCAGTCAACTCATAATACTGACTCATTAGCTAGATCAAAAAACATTGTTTTAATTAAAAAATTGAATGTTAAAGCACTTTTAGACAAAAGGTATAACTTAATGCTAATAATAGAAGCTTAATATCTCGAGAAAGTAACAATGAGAGTTTTGATTCTATGACATTATTACCTAAGGCAACTTGCAGACATGATACCATTGAGTTGTGTTTTGTTTGAAACTGCTCTAATTAAAACATAACATTTTTTGATCTAGCTAATGAATCAACATTATGAGCTAATTGAGCTTTTTTTTTTTAAGCCATAATCAAATCTTCGCATTAGGTCAACCCTATACCAACAGGACTGGATTTATAATAATAAAAAAAAAAGTAAGTTCTCAATTAATTTAAAAAAAATGAAATAATAAACTAGATTTGTTAAAACGTGAAAAACTTAGGATTTTTAAGATAATTAGGCCTAGTAATGAGTCAATATTAAGGGCCAACTTGGTTTTTTTTTTTTTTTTACACGTCATGGTTAACCACTATATTAGGTCTCCACTAGCGAGACTAGATTTGAAATAAAAATAATTAAGTTTGAGATTAATTAAAAAAAAGTGAAACAATTAGCTAGATTTATTAAAATGTAAAAAGTTCAGAATTTGTACGGTAATTAGGCCTATAAAAGAATTATAACCATAATTAAACTTTTATTTTCTTTAGAAAAAAAAAAGTCACTCCTAAATGGGAGGTTCCCATTCATTATAATAGGTATGCGGCATTTATAGTTACAATTGATCTCATCATAACTTGGTTTAAATAAAAATTTTAAATCAAATAGATAAGTTTTGGTTAAGTTCTACTTTTTAAAAATGATATATTTCAAAATTAATTCTATTTATAATTTTAGTTGGTTCTTCACTTTTAATTACAAATATTTTATTAGTGTTAGTGAATGCAAAATAAACTTAATTAATACAAACAAGTAAATTATGCATAATTACAAATATAAATAAAATAATAATAGTTCAAAATGATCAATAATTTATATGTACACTAATTATAGGATTATATAGGCTTATATATACAAATTCAAAATGATCAATAATTTATTATAAACATAGAGATACAAATACAATGAATAGTTTTTAAATAAGTATCACACCTTAAAAATAATACAAAATTACACATTAAAATATTCTTAAATAAAACAAATATCAAACAATAAGTATGAAATTAATGTGGTAGTAGTGGCAGAAGATTATTTGGGGCAATTGAAGCAATAAAAGTCCAAGAAGGAATTTTTTTTTTTTTTTGCAATTTGATGATTTCTAGTAATTCAAAGCAGTTGAGATTTTTGGCTTGAAAGGACCATGGTTTGATTGAACATGACCTAACGATTGAAACACATTGCCTTTGACCATGATGTTTGTCATTTTTCAACCTAATTTCATAATTTTGGTCTTGAAAAATATGTTTTTTTTTCTATTTTTAGCAATTTTTATTTTGGTTATAACTTTGGCAGGAAATTTTATTTTTGGAGCATTGTTTGTTTTAGATTTTCTATTTTAATTAGGACTTTAATTTGGTGTGGGTTTTACAAATATACCATTTTTAGTAAATTTGTCCTATTTTATAGTTTTATAATTGTAAGGCATATTTAAGCCTCTATTTTACGTTTTGAAGATAGCTAATAATCTATTCTCTTAAAAACCCCTATTTGTTTACTCTTTAAATGGCTTATACTGCGTCAAGTGGTATCAAAGTTTATGATGACTAGCGATGGTCTTCGTGACGATGTTTAGGATATTAGAGCCCTAACCATTAGGGATGAAGTGTTGTAACGATTGGAGTAACATTTGTAGATACATATAAAGCAACAAGTTGATTGGCGATTTCGGTATTTCGAGGAACATTTTGATGCAATTTTAGATCACTTGGATGTTATGGGAATTGATGTGAACTAAAACCGGGAGAATGACAAAAGGCTAGGAGTAGAGATGGCTTGTGGAATTCTTATCGCAAGGCCTATTCTTGTCCATCAGTGACAAACTATTAAGGATGACTCAGAAATAAAAGAGGAGGAAGAGGACTACGTAAGGAATTGTTATGGAAGAGAATGAGGAGTATATGGGGAATTGTTATGGTAGACCTAATAACGATGAGAATATGGGAAATCATTATGGCAGAACTAAATGGGAAAGCAAAGATTTTTGTTTAAAGGTTGATATTCCCAGTTTTAATATAAGTTTAAGAGAGATACTTCTTAGATTGGATAACAAAGATTGATAGATTATTTGATAAAATTGAAACACTTGTTTAGAAGCGGGTCAAATTAGTGGCTTGTCATTTAAAGGTTACGTGAAGCGGGTCAAAATTAGTGGCTTGCCTTCACATGGTCGGAGCAAATTCAAAATAGAAGGTTACGTGAAGGTAAAGGTAGGGTTTGTACGTGGTACAAGATGAAAAGCTTATTGATGAGAGAATTTCTATGGCTAGATTATGAGTAGAATTGTCCATAAATGCACATCAGAGTTCATAAGGTTGGCTAAGAGAAATAATTTATCTGAATCTAAAGGGTAGCAGGTTGCTAGATATTTGGACGGATTTAAGCAAGTTATTCAGGATAAAATTAGAGTTCAGGCTATGCGAACTTTGATGGAAGCTAAGAATTTGGCAATGAAGGCAAAATTGATGCAATAGGAAAGGAGTAAGAGAGGCTTTGATAATCACATAACTATTAGGAATTTTGAAACACCAAAGTTAAATGTAGAGGGTGTTGGATGTGATGAGCAATTTAATAGTAACTGTTACAGGCCTATGACTGAAAATAAGGAGGATAAGGTTGTAAGGAAAAGGCCTATGATTGGAAATAAGGAGAAGACGTATCAAAGCCAGCAAACCCATATGCCAAGCCAACAATGGGGAATGTTTTCAGTTGTAATTAACCTGGGCATTGATCCAGGGCCCTCGACATTGGACTATGAATATAGTTATCAGGGAAGAAAAAAAAGTAGAAGAATACAGTTATGAACTTGATGGTGAGGGAGACGATTTGAAGGTGATGAGATTGAGGGGGCTATTTATGTGGTGAGAAAAATGATGCTTGTTCCAAATAGAAAGGTGATTTGCTAGGCAGTGTATTTGTTGTGGTCATTGATAATGGCAGTATGGAGAATATCAAAGAAATAGTGAAGAAGTTAGGAGTGCTTGTAGAGAAGAATCTCAATCCTTACACCTTGGGTTGAATTAACTATGGGTTGAAAAACATTAAGGTAATAAAACAATATAAAATTCTTGTCTCCATTGGGAATTATACGGATGAGATATATGATTGGAGTAATTTTAGCACATATTTTAGGTTATAAATTAGGAATTTTTTTATTTTTATAGGGTTTTTATTTTAAAATTAATTAATTTTCTATTTCTTTTTGTTTGCACAAAAATTTCTTGAAAAGAACTTGAAATTGTGATTTTTAGTAGTGTTGCATGGGTCATACAATGGATCATACAGTGACCAATAGAGTTGACCAGTCAGTAAAAGCATATTTGTTTTTAGCAGATTGTGCGTGCGTCATGGCATGGGCTATAAATCGGGTCGTGCAATACGTTAGATCCATAATTTCAAACGTTATTTCAATGGCCTTTTAAGGAAAGTTTTTGACCTATTCCACTAGAGAGACCTGGGCAGAAAAAGAGTAGATTTTTAGAAAATAAAAATGGATCCAGCCTCTATACCAAATAAAATAAAGATTTTTATGAAGATTGGAAAGCTTTTCTTTGAGGGTTTTTATTGATTTGTTTAGTTAGAGTCTTCTTTTGAAAATTCTTTTACTCAAATTAATGGATTTTTTTTTCTTTGTGTCTTCTTTTTTTTCCTTCTATAATGAACCAATTCTTCAATTCTAAGAATTAGGGTGAAAGACTAATACTTATTTCATGATTATATGAAGTGATTTTGCTTTAATTATGTTGAGTGTCTTCATTTAATATATTTGAGTTTAATTAATCTTGTATGTATGATGGTAACATATATGCAATACTCTAGATTCCAAATGGTGGAGTAAAAGTGAAAGTCTAAAATTAGTCCTAGCATGTTAAATTAGAAGATGGAGGCCAAAATGTATGCTTGACTTGTATGAGATATTAAAGGATTATTCAAGGAGCTTAATACATTTTTATTGAATTTTATAACCATGAAAGTGGACATAATTTTAGTAATAACAGACTCAATATTACTTGAGAGAGTATTGAGAAAATTAGGAAAATTCATCTTCAAGCACAATCCATTCACGCTTGTAATAAAATCATTGGTATATTTATGGAATCGTATTGTGGTGTACTTAAATTCCCTAAAAATCATTTGCATAAGAGTTTCTTTCAAATCGACTTTAGTTTTGTTTAATTAATTTTACAATTTTAGTTTTTAGGTTATTTTCATCTTCATAATTCGATTATTGGATAATAGAAAATTTGAGTTTTGTTGGTACTTGTGAGAACTAATCCTTGTGGGAATGAACTTTACTTCGCACTATATTACTTATGTGCGATTTGTACACTTATAAGAGTTTTATATGCAACAATATATTGTGATCTTGTGGAGATAGATGTATGCCATTTGTTGCGTGGTAGGACTTGGCAGTATGACATAGATGCCCAACATTCAAGGAGGAGCAACCAATATAGCTTGATACATAATGGAGTGAAGTACACTTTGCTTCCCCTAAAGCAAAAAACGAAATGGACTACTACAAAAAATTTTGGCTCTTATTAGGAATTTTAAATTAGAAACAAAAAAGACTAGATTGATTCATGCCTTTATTGTCAAGTAGCTAAATGAAGGAGAGGCTGAATTGAAAGTGGAGGAGTTTCCAGAGGCTGTAAAGTCTTATTAGAGGATTTTCATGATCTAATGCCAAATAAGATTCTTGATGGGTTGCCACCTATGAGAGACATTCAACATTATATAGAGCTTATACCTAGTGCTACCTTAGCAAATTTATGTCATTACATGATAAGCCTAAAAGAAAACGAGATTCTAAGGGAGAAGGTGGAAGAACTGCTAAGGAAGGGACTTATCAATGAGAGTATTAACCCTTGTGATGTGCTTGCTTTATTGACTCCTAAGAAGGATGAAAGGTGGAGAATGTGTCTAGATAGTATAACCATTAACAAGATTATTATGGATTACAAGTTTTTTATTCCCAAGTTAAACAATATGCTAGATCAATTGCATGAGGCTAGATAGCTATCATCATATTCGGATTAAAATTAGAGATGAATGGAAAACAACTTTCAAAATGAATGAGGGTTTATATGAGTGATTGGTGATGCCTTTCGGTATTTCCAACGCTCCTAATACCTTTATAAGACTCATGAATCAGGTATTGAAACCTTTCATAAGGAAGCTTATTGTTGTTTATTTTAATTTATAGTTAGAACTAAGATGAACATTTGATGCACTTAAGAGAGGTGTTGACAATACTACAAGAAAACAAATTGTACATAAACCTTAAGAAGTGTAGCTTCTTAACAAACAAGCTACTATTATAGGGGTACATCGTTAGTGCCGACGTAATACAGTGGATGATGCTAAGGTGAAAGTAATAAGGGATTGGCCCACCCTAAAGACAGTTTCGAAGGTTCGAAGTTTCCATGGTTTGGCTACTTTTTATAGGCACTTTATTAAGAATTTTAGTATCATTGTAACTCCAACTACAAAATGTATGAAGAAGAGAAAGTTCAATTGGGGTAAAGAAGCAGATAACAGTTTTACCATCCCAAAAGAAAAATTATATGCTACCCTAGTGTGAGCACTGCCAGACTTTGAAAATTATTTAAGGTGGATTATGATGCAAGCAAAGTAGATATAGGAGCAGTATTATCCTAAAAGCGCCAATCTATATGCTATTTTAATGAAAAGTTTAGTGATGCTAGGTAGAGGTGGAGCACATATGACAAGAAATTTTATTCAGTTGTACTGCATTGAAAATTTGGGAACATTACCTATTTGGAAGAGAATTTGTCTTGTATTCAGATCATGAAGCTTTGAAGTATTTAAATAGCCAGAAGTGAATCAGTAAAGGCATGCATGCTAGATGGTGCCGATTTTTGCAAAAATTTCCTTCCATATTACATCATAAATCTGGAGTTCAGAATGTTATTACAAATGCCCTTAGCAGGAGAGTAGGACTACTAATTACTTTGTAGCAAGAAATAATTGGTTTTGAGGAGTTGAAAAACTGTTGTGCAAAAGATGAAGATTTTGGATAGGTTTGGGAGACTTGTGTTTGTGGCCAAATTGTGTAGGACTTTCATATTCGTCAGAGATATTTGATGCATGGCAATTAGCTTGGCCTTTCTCTCTCCTCATTACAAGAGAAGGTAATTTGTGATTTGCATGGTGGAGGATTACCTGCACAACTTAGAGACAATTGTTGTAGTTTGGGATTGCTTCTTTTGGCCATAAATACTTAGGGATGTAACCAGGTTTGTTCAGAGGTGCTATGTGTGTCAAACTGCTAAGGGGCAATCTTAAAATACTAGTTTGTATCTACCTTTACATGTTATAGAAAATATTTAGAAAGACATGTCTATGAATTTTGTTTTAGGCTTGCCTCGCACATATAGGGGAGTAGATTGTGTTTACTGTAGTTGACATGTTCTCCAAGATGGTTGCACTTTATCCCTTGCAGAAAAGACAACCAACGTAGTTGGTGTAGCCAAACTATTTTTCAAAGAAGTTGTTTACTTGTATGGTGTATTCGAAATAGTTTCTTCATATAAAGAAAATAAATTTTTAGGACATTTTTGGCATACATTACGAAAGTTGTTTGATTCAGCTTTGAATTTCAGTAGCATAGCTCATCCATAAATAGATGGCCAGACGAAGGTAATCAATAGTACCCTGAAAAATCTAATTCATAGTATTTGTGGAGATAAGCCAAAACAATTAGGACAAAGCTTTACCTCAACCTGAGTTTGCTTATAATAGTGTTGTTCATAATGCCATTAATTGATCACCTTTCTCTAGTGTTTACACCAAAGTATCACAACACACTTTGGATTGGGTTAACCTTCCTCAAGATGCACAAAAGAGTGTTGCAATATCCCAATGGCCTAACAAATAATAAAGGTGCATTAAGAAGTCAAGTAAAAGCTAGAAGAGACCAACAAGAAGTATATGTAAGTTGCAGATAAGCACAGGTGAAAGCAAGTATTTTCTATAGGTGATCAAGTCATAGTGTTTCTTCGTCGTGAAAGGTTTCCAATGGGTTCTAACTATGGTTGAGCATGATCCTCGAGGTTTCCAAGCCAAACAACAAATTCGACCAAAATAAGCACTAGACCGAAAATATAAAAGAAGGATTGAGACTGGGACCAAAATCAGAACCGGAACTAAAACCGAACCAATATTAATTTAAAATCGGTTTAGTTTTGGTCATCCTTTAAGAACCGAATTGAGAGTCAAATTGAAACCGAACCAAAGAACCAATTATATATATATATATATATATATATATATATATATATATATATATATAAGATTTATATTAATTTAATACATGTATATGTTATATATTTAAATAAAAATATGGAAATAAAATATTGTGAATATATTATATATTTATATATTTGAATATCACTTAATATAATTTTTTTTATAATTATAAAATTATATTTTTATTAATTTTATGCATTCAAAATAAATAATTTTATGTTATAATATATTCTTTAATATTTAAAATGATAGCTTATATGAATAAAATGACATAAAATAATTATAATTATAAAGTTAAAAAATTAATTTAAGACTGAACTGAAAATAAAGAACTATAAAAACCAAAGAATCGAACCGAATTGGAACAATTTTTAGTTCCATTCAGTTTCAGTCCTTCAAATAATCGGTCTTGGTCCTTCCATTTTTGAGAAACTAGGGGTTTTTTTTAAAATCCGAAACCAGATCGTATTGAGCTCCCCCCTAATTCTAACAACAAGCTTCAACCAAATAAATATGGTCCTTACACTGTCAACAAGAAGATAAATGATAATGTTTATGTCATTAATCCTCCTAAGAGTATGGGTATTTCAAATACTTTCAATGTGGTTGATTTATCACTTTATCATTTACCGTTACATCCTAAGCTTGAAGTAAACATGAGATTGAGTTTCTGCCAAGTGGAGGAGACTGATGTGGTAGTAGTGGCAGAAGATTATTCTGAACAGTTAGAGTAGAAAAGTACAGAAAGGGGAAAAAGGTTTGTAATTTTATTATTTATACTAGTTCGGAGCAGTTGAGATTTTTAGTCGGAAAGGATTATGGTTTGATTGAAAACCGTACAACAATCAAAACTCACTACCTTTGGTTGTTAGGTTTGTCACTTTTCGGTTAAATTTTATCTTTTAGGTCTTGAAAAACACATTTTTCTTATTTTGATAATTTTTGTTTTGATTCTAATTTTTTTATAGGAAATTTTGTTTTGGTTGTCGTTTGTTTCGAATTTTCAATTTCAATTAGGACTTTAACTTGGTGTGAGTTTTTACAATTTTTCTTTTTTTAGTAAAATCTTCTTATTTTATAAGGCCTATTTAAATCTTAATTTTATGTTCTTAAGGTAGTTAATGATATATTCTCCTTAAAAAATTCCTATTTGTTTGTTCTTTCAACAGCTTACATTACATTAGAGAGCTATTTCAACTTATAACTCGATTAAACAAATAAATCTCTTAAACACAATCTTTTTTTTTTTTGAAGAAATAATCGTACTTTATATGATAGAAACTCTTAAAATCATTGAGGCAAAGGTCAATAAATTTTTATAATTGAATCTTATTTTATAAAGAAAACTTATATTTTATTAATGAAATGAAAATCAAATAGAAATTTGTGATAACTCTTAAAATATTTTGTCCTTGTATCAATTTTCATTAATATTAAATTGTTTCCTTCAATTGACTTCTTCAATGTTCATGACCTTTTTTTTTTTTTTTTAATGGAACTTAGCTTAATTTTTTTTTTCTTGCATTACTGTCTCCATTTTGATTAAAAGTTGTCTCAACTCTCACTTTGGATGTATGAATTTTGATATTGGAAAAAACTTGATATTGTAGTAAAAACAGAAAACTTGATTGATGGGGAATAATTAAATCATACACAAGCATTAAAAAAAAAAAACTGAAATTTACATGGTTTGCCTGTTATAAGATAATATTCAAGAAGTTCAAAATAATCATTAGTTCATTAGAATTAAGGAAATTCAAATATAATGGACTAAATTAGTATCAAATCTCAAAAAAGTATAAAGTCACTCGTCAAAATACTCTTAAACTAAACAAATACTAAGGTAAGCCAATAGTAATTTGCAACCTTTAATCTAACACAAATCTCTTAAATATATTTTCTTTATACAACAAGAACTCTTAAAATTATTAGGTAAAAATCAATAAATTCCTATAACTAAATCCTGTATAAACAAAAAAGTATATACTTATTAATCAAATCAAAATCGAATAAAAGTCTCTATATATTATGTATGTTAAACGAAATAGAAATTTGAGACAAATCTTAACATGCTTGGGATCTCAAATATATGTTTCATCTTCCTCTGCCCTTCTTTAAAAAAAAATATTGAAAAAGCAAAATATCTCAACCCAATCAATTAGCCTTTCATATAATTTGATTTTGGTTTGAATCATTCACAAATATAATCATCATTTCGTCCATGACCCTGCAGGCTGGGAAGCTCGAGCAGAAAATGGAAAAAGAGGAAGCTTATAGGTATATCTATACAACAAGAAGACACTATCTTCATTTAATATATCTGGGAAGTGGTTAGTTGTCAGATTTCAATTTGTTCTAATTTAATTAAAGCAAAAATATATACCTTAGATAGTAAAAATATTGCAACGAAAAATAATGTCTTGTAATCTGATCCAACATAATCAAACTGTATTACATTTGAATCGCTAAATTCTTTATAGAAAATGAATCAAATTGATGTAAAAAGAGTTAATAAAAATAATAGAAAAAATAAAAGCTTAGTGACAAAATTTTAAATTTTTTGTGAAATTTTAATTACACTCAAAGTGTTTAGCTGAGCTAATTATATCATAATTTATTAAATTGGTTTCAGCTGTATTTAAAATGAAATTAAAATTTAGTAAAGTGTATATTTATACTAAATTGAACCTTATATTTTTTAATTAGTTCATTCAAATCTAAAATTAAGTTTTAATTATAAATAAAATAATTTTTTATTTTTTATTTCAATTTAATCTAATTTTTATTAAAATAAATAAATTAACTTTTATATTTTAAATGATAAAATTTATTTTTATATATTTAATCAATCAAATCTAAAGGTAACAAAAATTTTAAAAAAATACTCAAAATCTTTTTTTTGCAAAGAAAACATTTCTCTTCAAAATGTTCATGTTCTATGTTATGCAATTGAATTTTTCATGCTTTTTATAATATATGCTTTTAAAAGGTTGAAATAAATTTTATTATATAAAATATAAAAATTAATTTTATGAATTTTTTAAGGAGAGAGATAAATATATTGTGGGATTAATTAATTTTTCAATTTTAATAGAAAATTATTTTTATTTTTTAAGAATATAAAAGAATTACTAAATTAATCAAAAAATAAAAGTATTATCTTTAATTAAGATGTGAAGTTAATTTTGAATTTGATTGAACTAAGTATAAGAGACAATTTAGTCTAAATATATACTTTTACTCTATTTTGATTTTGACTTTGGATATAGTTACAACTAATTTGGCAATTAAGGTAAAATTTAATCACTTAGAAGTTTTGAGTCTAATTAAAAATTTACAGAAAGATTTAGATGTTTTATGTCATTAAACTAAAAATGAATAGATAGAGTTAATGTTATATATTTCCAAAATTAATTTTATGGTTTAGCACAAATATAATTATTATCAGAAGTGCATTTGAATATTTAAAAATAGATTTTAAACTTGTAATTTACTATTTCCAAAATTAATTTTATGGTTTAGCACAAATACAATTATTATCAGAAGTGCATTTGAGTATTTAAAAATAGATTTTAAACTTGTAATTTAATAACTCTAAGGATGACTTTAATATAATTGAACTAAAGAGTCATTGAAATTTAATGGTAAAAAATAATTAATTAATAATTATGAGTTAACTTTTATTTTCATTAGATGGAAAAAGTTTTACTCTTGAACAATAATAAATGTCGCCTTGAGGTGAGTGGAGACTAATATCACCCTAATGTTACGTTCTGCATATATATATATATATATATATATATATATATATATATATATATATATATATATATATATATAAAGTGTCAAAATTTACTATATTTTTTTTTCATTTATGGATTTTGTGATTTTATTTT
>CATIWR010124670.1:0-26581 GCA_949677035.1 Omphalea diandra | reverse complement strand
TTTATTTCAGGAAGAGTAGACTAAAGATTGCGTTCAGTTACATTTTGAAGTTGTTGTCTAGTAGTCTAATAGAGATTGGGCCAGTATGTAGTCTATTAGTATTTAGTTTGTTTAGCCATGTATACCTTGTTGTAAATAGTTACTATGTTGTGAACAAGAGATATAGTGTAAAAAAAATAATAAATAAATAATAATTGAAATCAGGTCTTTTAATGACAATGGATAGACTGAGAAAATTTTAATGATAATTTAAATGGGATGTCACACGTTGGCACTTTTAGAAAGCCTTACTAACTCTTTTATCTTTCCTTAAGTGTTTTACTACTAGCCGTTGAAATACTTTAGTGTTTTTTTTTATGACTTTCAATGGTCATTAATGACACTTTAACCATCATTGGCATTTCTTTCATCATAGATGGATGTGCTTAATCTTTTAATTTCCTATCAATTGGCTTTTACATCATTTCGGAGTAAGGAACACCTTAAACCTTTTGTGAAATGGTATGTTGAGGGACCTACAAGATCAAACTTGCAAAACTTACACAAATAAAACATCAAAACTTACTTGTAATTATCAAAATGAGACTCTAGATCCTAGAAGTTTCACCAGAGACTTTCTGTTAGTAATGTGCTCTAGGCTAATTTTTTTTATAATAGATATTTTAATAATATCATGGTTGCATTTTATTAAATATCTTTGTTTTATTTTGTTTATAACCAAGATATTAGGTCAAACACAAATATACATATTTTAGAAACATTATATTGGATCGACTCACTATGATAATACTACATAGATAAATTGTTATAAGTGATTCTCATGCAGTAGTATTAACTTAATTTTTTCACTGAAAATCACCATGGATTCTAATATAATGAATTTCATATTTGATACAATCTAACAGAATCTTTAATAGGATGATTATACAGACTGATATTAGACATAAAGTAAGTTATATAGAGGAATATAAGTGATTGATAACTTAATCTTTAGCATGCAATATGATGAACTTAATCTTTAATATTCAATTATATTAGCTTAATCTTTTGACTTGAAAATCACCATTGATTTTAATATGATTAACTTCATGTTTTGATATAGTCCAACATGATCTTTAATTGGATGATTTTACGGACTAATATTGGACAAAAACCAAGTTATATAAAGGAAAATGAGTGATTAATATTGAATTTATCCCTCTTATATTTATGAGAAATATATCCCTAGAGTCTTCGATAAGCTAGACTGAAAAAATTACATGGCCATGTAGGAATGAATTGATAAAAGTTATAAATATCATTTTGCATTAGTCTATTTGAAAATCAATAATCAATTTAATTAAATTATATAAGGATAACATAATTAATGTCTTATTTATAAAATATGTTAGGTCATTAATGACCTTTACATAACTTGGATAGTCATAATATCTTACTAGAAACCAATTATTTTATGGGCCAGAAATAGTTTTGGATCATTATCAACATTATATGAACTTACACAGTTGCAGACTTAGAATAAATCCAAAAGTGAAATTATATTTACTACCCACTGGATATATATTTATAATTAAAATAATTAAATATATTATCTTAAATATTTAGATTTCTATTTTATTTTACAAGTTAAAACAAAATCAGACATCTAGTTATTTATATCTCTTAAGATACATTGTTGGCGTATATCTCAAAATAATTTAGATATATTTATGTTAGGGTTTTCTGAAGAAGGGTACATTGACGTTAAACTTCAAAAAATGTTCTAGAGAGAGAGTGCAAATGGCCCTAGTGCTAGCACATTCGCTTTGGAGACATTCTATTCGTGCAAATACTTGTAGAGGACGTTCATTTGATAACGTCTAAATCCAATTTCAAACTCAAGGTAAGGTGTTACTGATCTAAACCCCTTTTTGTCTTTCAACAATTTTGTCACTTTTATTTGAATTAGTAGGATTTTACATCCCTTTTATCAATATAATCGAATTGCATAGATCTTTGATGGGTTTTACATATTAAATTTTTTTTTTATTGTGCTTGTTCTACAAAATTCAACACTTTCTATTAACAATTTTTTATTTGGTGAATAAATTTTAGTCTTTTATAATATATGAATAAACAATAAGAAATTAATTAGCTTTTGTCCAGAAGAAAAAAGGTTGCTTCAAATAGAGACAAAAGAGTATATGATGAAAAAAAAAAAATTGAAGTGTAAAAAGCGAATGGAGTGCTTATTGAGGAAAAAAAAAAAAAAAGATAACCAAGAGTAAAAAGTTTGAAATAAAGAATAAACTTTTGAAAATTAAAATATCTAAAGTTTTGTTAATATTAGTAATTGATATAGTTTTGGATAGTGCTTCGAAAAGTACATAATTCAATTTACTTGAAATAATTATATTTGAACCTCAATCAATTTTGTGTGTATGTAAAATTAGAAATAATAATTTTATTCAATAAAAAATTTTATTTGAAAATAACATGACTCTATTGGATTTAAAATTAAAAGACACTCAAAATCATCCAATTTGAGATTGAGCTAGCTTTACCCAATTGATCAATTTTAAATTATTTAAAATACTTAAAATTTATTTCAAAAATAAAAGTGATTTAGCCTGATTTAAAATATTAAATATGATTCAAAATTATTTAAATTTCTTTTAATACCTTTATTTGATGGTCCGATTACACCCAAGGTTGTCAGACTCATTTTTCGACCCAAAAATCAGTAGAAGAACCTAGAATTGAAATCGTGAAATCGTAAGATTTTACAACATAATAAAATATTTTTTAATATATATATATATATATATATATATATATGTATGTATGTATGTATTTTATACATTTAATACACATAAAATTACATTGAGAAAATCATAAGATAACATGTTTATATATTCATTCAAATCCAAATCACACCTAATACAAATAATTTTCACTTCTCCTTAAAAGCTTTAAACTTTTCCATTATATAGAGATTAAGAATCAATAAAAACAATTGAAAATACAGTCATAAAATATTTCACAAATTTTAATTAAACAAGAACACAACACTACAAGTGAGGATTACAACAAGAAATAGAGCCACAGGAAAAGTTCTCTGGGCTTCTCCACTTCTCCAGCTAGAGTACTAATATTGTCAAAAAAAATCCAAGTTCCAAAAAAGGGTATTGAATATCAAAGTCTAATCTCCCATCACAAATTTCTGACCTAAATTGAGCCATCGATGGGGATGAATCTTGGGGATTGCTATAAGGGAAATAATACCAAGAAGAACAATAGTATAGCCAACTATGATTAATCCATTATAGTTAAAAACCCAAATAACAACCTTTTGAGGATAGGATCAAAATAAAAACCAAAATAGCAACCTTACAAGAAACCAAATTAACAGTCACTTATAAATTATAAGAAACTGAAGCTTAGGCAATCAACAACTTACAGAAAAATAAAACAATAGCAAATTTAAGCCTATAAAAAAAGAAGAAAATTGCGGCATTATTTAATTCTAAAGGTACTTCAGTTGTTAGAAGAGTAGAGTTGCATCAAAGTTGGTACCTGTGTATGTCCGAAAGAGCAGCAACAACTTCTTCGAGCATAAGAGAGAGAAGCGAGCAAAGTAGAAGGAATGGAGGGGAGTAACAACAGAAGTAAAGAATGAGGAATGAAGAAACGATGAAGAGAAATGAAGAAAATTGTTTACACCATGAAAAAACGAAGTAAATTCTTCAACAACAAAGTAGAAGAAGAGTGGTGGGTCAAATCCCTAATTGGCTTCAACAACAGAGAAGAGAAATTTGTTTCTTTGTTTTTTCTTCTATCAAAACACACTATTTGGAGCTAAAAAAAGGGTCGAGGTTATAAACTTTGAATTTTAACTTCAATAGTCCATAGCCAGTAGCTGCATAAAAGCTCAGTCAGCATGCAAACTGAAATCGTTAAACTCGAACTTGAAATCGCGATTCTAATGATTTTACTGTTTTGAACTACGATTCCACTCTAATTTTATAAAGGGATCGATTTTATGTATGATTGGGATCGTTTAAGATAATTTGACTTATAAAATCGTACGATTCAACTCACAATTTTGACAACAATGATTACATCCACAACTAAAAATAACACGATTCAAACCAACTTAAAAATTAACTTGAAATTGATGCAATCCAAAAGAACTCACTTTGCTAGACATGTTTGTCACCTCTGTGTAAAAGAATTGTTTTTATTTTGAAATTATATTTTCTAAGAAATACAGGTTTTGGCACATTCAATTTTCTACTCTCTCTCTCTCTCTCTCTCTCTCTCTCTCTCTCTCTCTCTATATATATATATATATATATATATATATATATATATATATATATATATATATATATATATATATATATATTGCAAGTTTTATTTTCTTTTGCTATGTGGAACTGATTTTCTTCTTCTATTTTTTGTTAACTAATTGTAATTTGTCTTCAATAGAACAAAAAATATGATAAATTTAGATGTTAAATCATTCACTAGATAATGCCAATTAGCTTATATTTTTTTGTTAACCAAATCTAACTAGATTTGTGTATCTAACTCAGTATGTCTATTTCACAAAAATATACTAAAATTACAAAATTAATATATTGTTTTTGACCCACATAATTTATTCTTTCTCAGAGGGTCTTATCAGCTTTTTGCTTTGCACTCTTATTTGACAATGAAAATTTTTAGAATAGTTACCCAATAGTTTGATGGCATGTCCCTATCAATTCCTCCTTAAGAATTAGCACTGAACCTAAGCTATGATTGTTCAAATTTAAAATTTATCGCCACTGTCTTCTCCCCCCTCATGAATAAAGAGAGACATATTCCCTTTTCTTAGTGCGGTAACCACCCCAAATTTTTACCGCCAATATTAACCTCAGACACAATGTCGTTTTCAATGAGCAAACTGATCTTTCAAATTTACATGTTTGTATTACTTAGTCACGGGATTTTGTTTGAAAGTTTGGTCTCTTTCTCTTGTTGGTTAATTGCTTTGGAAATTATGTGGACATCAGGATTCTTCATTGAAATCTACTAGCCGCAAGGTTTAGAAGGAGATTGTAGTGTGTCCTACATTGGCGGAGAAGGGCTTAACAACTTGCAACGCAGTGAACTGTTCATAAGTTTTAATATAGTGGTAGTTCGGAATTTTAAAGATTAAAAAATTCAACTCAATTGAATTGAATTTAATAAATTATCTTATTTGAAAATTAAAAAATTTATGAATATAATTCAAATTTTTTAAATTTAAATTAATTATGAATTTAATATTTAATTATATGTATGAAAAACTTAGAACTGTTTGGTATAATAATAGAATGTGTATTTGATTTTGGTTTTTCTAAATTAAAAGAGTGTTTCTTGAAAAACGAGTTCCAGAAATAAATAAAAACCATTTTTATGGTTTTTACAGATTTTAACAATCTGTTTTAATTTTTTTAAAAAATAAATTCTAAAAAATTATATATTTAATAGCTATTCTAATTTTTAAATTGACAATAAAAATATATAACTAAAATTAAAAACTAAATCAAACAGGCCTTAGGGTCTATAGAATGAGTGGCTCTTATTTTTTCTTTAAAATTTTTTTTCCATTTTTTTAAAAATCTCTTTTCTTCTTCCTCTTTTAAAGCCATATTCTTTTAAATTTAAAATAAATTATTTTAAAAATCATCTCAAAATATGATTATATAAAAATTCATTTCATTGTATGACACTCAATATTTAGAACTAGAACTATGCTTATATATATTTATAAGCTTATATAAATTTAACAATTGTTTATAAAAATAATAAGATAGGAAAATGAAGATAGTTATTTCAAATGAATTTATGATTTTTTACATATACGAAATATATTAATTTTACTATAAAATTACTTTAAAGAATTGTGTTAGAATCCAAATATTTGGAATAACAAATATGTTCATTTTCAAACTTTAACGTTGTTAATAAGGAGGTGTATTTACATTTATATAAGTAAAATTAAATTCAATTTTTATGTAAGAATTTTTCCATACATGGCCTAAGAGCATATCATAAGAGGGAGCTGCCTACAGTGTTGAAGGAAGGGTATGGATTAGAACCAATCAATTAGAAACAATCTAACAATGTTTTTCAACAGAAATTCTAAAGAGGAGAGAGTCACTATTTCAAGTTTTGGGCTAGACCATTAAACTACTACTTATCTGATTTTACTAGTATATTTTTTTTTTCAATAACATTTTATGATAAGTTTAATATGAGAAAATTAGTGATAAAATTCAAATCTTACTAATATAAAATGTTTTCATTATTCTAAAAAAATACTTGCCAAATAAGAATAAGAACAAAAAATGACGGAGATAGGAAAAAATGAGAATGTATTGAGAACACTAAGCAACATACTCGGTAAGTGTTATTTATTTTTTAATAATTAATTATATTCAAAATAAAAATTGAATATGCAATTTTGTAATTATGTAAAAGAATTGTACTAACTAAAAAGCTCATTGATTGATTATAATATATTAATATTATAACAAATCAGCATTGTAAAGAGATTTAGGCTTTTCTGCTAACATTATGCCGGTTGATCCCTACTTACCGACAAAAGCACCCGATTATTAATACGTTTATGTTCTTTCAAAATAGAGACAGCCCATAATTATATATCTTTCATGTACCATCATATATTATGTTGTGAGATATATCCTCTTCGTTTTATATTAACTATCACTTTTTGAAAAAGTTTTTGTCACTTTAAAATACCAAGAAAACTTTATTTTTTTTAATTATACATTTATTTTTATTAAATATAATTACTGCATTTAATTTGAATATTTCTATAAAGACAGGATAATTTAATCAATTTTTCTTAAAACATAACTTAATTAATAGTTTCTTAATTCATGTGTAAAATAAAAAAAATGACACTTAATATGGAATTAAGGGAATATATATGTATATATTTTGATAACATGAGTTAGTATAGTTCAACTAACTATATATATGTAAACCCAGAAAAGATTATCAGTAAATAATAATAATAATAATAATAGACTTTGCCGGTGCAAGTCCTTTGATTATACAACTTAATTACATTGCATGCCTACCCACACGGCATATAATCTTAAAAAGAAACCTAACCCTTCAATCGTTTGATCTATAGCAGTAATAGTGATCAAACTCTGCTAATAAAAGTTGAAAAATGAGAATTAATATGTGATTAACTAATACCACATCAAGGGTCTAATTACATTATTAAACTCCTTATTATGGCAGCTTCAGGACTATTAGCATCAATTGTAGCCAAAAGCTGAGACAGTCGCTCGCTCAAGTCATCCACCTCCCTGTGCAAGCTCCTGATATGGTTGCAGGTCTCTTGTAGGACCTTTGAAGCTGAAACCTACACCAACAAAAGTCTAATTCCAATTAGCTACAAGTCCTTGTCTTCCAAAATACCCCTGAAGATCCGTAGCATTATTGCAGACAATTTCCAACAACGGCATAAAATATATTTACATAGCTACTCACATTGACATAATGAAGCAGATTGAGGATTATTCCACGCCAACTTATGCAGAAAGTACAATATATTTTATGAGTTTTTTTTTTTGTCAAATATATTTATGAGCAGATGGCGTCGTGCAAAATCAGAACGAATTAATTACAAAATTAATATTTAGTAGAGGAAAGAAAATAATTTTTAACCTATAAAAACATCCACCCTTATGAGTCTTTGACCTAGCTGTGTTCTAGTCATTTGATGTGAAGCTACAAATTCAGCTAAGTTAACCTCCCAAAAAAAAAAAAAATACTATATATTTTAAGAACTAATAGATCATAAAATTAGTAATAGCTTTTTCATTGTCCAACTAAAATACTAATACTTTTTTAGTTGCGAAAAAAGGTAGAATCTTCCATTAAGTTAAATAAAAGCGACCGCTTACATTGTGAAAAAAAGGCAAAACTAAAAGATTATTTTAATTAAATGATAATAAAATTACAACCTATGAAATTATATAAAAATATAAATAGTTCCCTTGATGCCCGGGGTCATTTTTCAAACTGGTCTAAAAAGGGTGCAATTATTATAGGACATATAAAATTCATGCGCCATGCTTAATTTCTTTTTCTTTTTTTCTTTTTTTGTGAAACTTCGACGGAAAGGTTGAAACGTGAACCCAAGACTTCTCATCCTGAAATTATGGAACAGATGTATCAATGGAGCCAACCCAATTTGCTACAACCGCAATGATTTAGCTTTACATTTTTTTTCTTCTCTATGACACTCCAGAGAGGGAAAAAATGTCAAGCTAAAGCATTACGAAAACCCAGTTGAAGTCTAATTAACTAAAGGAGATACCTTGTCCGAACGCCTATGGCGAATCTCAGGAAGAAGTTGGCGTAACTTGGAGACAAGCTCGATGATCTGATCATCGGTGATCCTAGGAACACCTGCAGACTGCCTGGACCTTCTGCTTGACATCCTTATTTTACTAGATGATGGCTGTACCCGTATATTGTAGAGCTTCAATTTGATCGAGAAGCCAAGAAAAAGAAGATGAACGAAAATGGGAAGTGAGAAAAAAATATATATATTTATATATATGTATAGATATTTATATAAAAGTTAGAGAAGAAAAAGAGAGGGAGAAGAATAAGTGTTAGATATAACGAGAGATATGAAGAATTGGAGAAAGTAATAAGAGAGATTTGAAGAAAGGAAAAGGGTAAGGACCACGAGAGAGAGAGAGAGAGAGAGAATACACGAAGAAGTTGGATGCGAAGAAGACAAGTGCATTGAAGAAATAAGTGGACTAGCCTTGATATGTTTTTAAAGAGAGAGAAGATAGAGACCATACACCATCTACTGTGTGTTCCCAAGTTGGGGTTTGAGCTCAAGTGGCCTTGAAGAAATGTGTTTGTTTTTGAGCTAACAAAGTGGGCCTCTATGTGCATGTCACAATACACAACATCATGTGAGTATAGGACATTGATCTTCTCCAATCGGAGACTTCCTTTCGCTGAATTTCATAATCAAATTCACAATTTGCCACAATTTTTATTATTTTATATAAACTCCTCCATGCATGCAATTTCTCACCCCTCGACTCATATTTCTCTTGTGGTCTTTCTTCCTTGACATGGCATCATCTCATTTTCCACATTTTAATATTCGATAGTTGACTTGCTTATACTTGATATATTACACTATATCGGCAAGGGAATTGCAATACATGTAGAAAGAACTGAGAGTCATTATATTTAAGAAAAAATTAAGATTTTTTGCCATTGTATGGTGTGGCTCCACCTTGGCTCTCTTATATTCTTGGTCAATTTGATTTTTGGTATCTTGACACAGTGTTAATAATCAAGTTATTTCTGATTTAATAACTCTAAGCATTGCAAATGAATATAATGGTACTAATAAACTCCGTGCAAGCAGTGATCGAGGAACACCTAAAACTCATCATGACACTTTTTTTTAGATGGAAGATAATAATTCTCATTCATAAAATATCAAATATAAAAATATCAATACATATAAAAAATTAAAACTTATAATGCACAACACATTATATTGATACTGAATATATTTAATATGATCTAGAAAGTGAAGATCTTCTTTTGCAGAAATACAATAATATTGACAAAACATTAAATTTTGCATAACAGTTGGCATAACAGAGGGAAACACGTTTCACTTAGTGGTTATACGAAGCCACAACTTGATATTTTTGTCTCCAAACGAGTCTAGTTGAATTACTACAAAGAACTTATCAATCTCTTAAATAATATTATAAATCAATCCCATAAAAAGGAGAAAAAACTAAAAACTCTAATCAGAATTACAAAAAAATAAAAAAATATATAAAATTTATAAAAATAAATACAAATTTGTATTATTGAAATAAGAAAAAAATAACATAATAACAAAAATAATGAAATTATAGGCTACCATCAGCGATTTAGTTGACAGTAATCCTAAAAAATGAGCAAAGGAAGAATTTTGAAAGAAAAATTAAGGCAGAAGATGATTGAGATTTTTTCCAAAGCAACCTTCCTTGTTATTTATTCTATTGTTGTCAAAAACTTTATTCTAATAATGTTTTTATGCTTCCAAAATTATCAATAATGTTTTTTATATTTCCAAAACTACAAATCACTACTTTTTGTTCTCAATTTGCTAGTGATAATAACTGTTTCTTTAAATTTTGGTATGGCTATTTGGCTATTATCAAGAAAATGTGATAATATAAGAAATCAAACAAAAAAAAAACATAAAGATTTATGTGGTTTGGTTAATGTGATCAACGTCCATGAGCAAGGAGAGAATTCTTATTTCTATAAGAAATATTACAAAAGTATAGCAAATAACTCTAACACAAAATATTTATATATAATTCAAATAATAAAGTGGGCCCTCCAAAAGATATTACATAAAATGAGTAAAATCTATACAGTAGGGTGAAGCCCTCTACACCCCTAATGAGGTCAGTGTTACACCTCTGAGCTCAGACCTATTAGCCCTCACTCTCTGTCTCCATCACAAATTTTAGTGAAAATCCATTTTGAGTCGAGCTCTCAAAATTTTGGATCAGATCATAAATTGAATTATCAAAAAAAAGATTCAAGTCATTCAATAATTCTTCACCTTGATGTAAATTTGTTCAATCCATTAAATAAAAAATAACTAGCTATCATCCATGGCCCCTAAGGGCCTCATATATTGTGAACATTTATCAAATGCAATCTATGCTTGAACTTTTCTTTAAACTGTGGTTTTGGCAACATATTTGTTGGATTATTTGTTGTAGCTATCTTCTATATATTCTCAATAATATCTTTATTAAAGTTTAATCTAACATCAATATACTTTCATCTTTCATGATAAATAGAATTTTTAGCTAAGCTCAATGCAATATAATTATCATAATAGATGATAGGTTTTTGCACATATAAACCTAGGCTATTAAGAAGACCACACAATCAAATACCTTTTTCTTTTTAACTCCTTTTGTCAATGACATGTATTAAACTTGAATTGTAGACAAAGAAATTGTAGACTGCAGTGTTGTTTTCCAACTAATAACATAATTAAAGAGGGCAAAAATATAATGTGTCAAGGAACTTCTTCTCACACTACTTCCTTCCCTCTTTTGTCAAGCTCAAAAAGATAGATGAATGTTGAAGGGAGAGAGGAGATATAAGAAGGCAATGCATACCAGCATCCATTCAATAAGAGATAACAAAATTGAAATGGGCAAATAACCAATCAAATAGAAAGACGACAATGGAGTTCAAATGGACTTGAAATTGAAATTTTCATTAAGGTAAAACAAATAAACACTTACTATCAACCATTCTCAACATAAAACCAAAAATAACAAATATTTGATCATCAAAAGAAAGGGCAAAATTGCTTTTGAAAAATAAATAAAGAAAAAGCATGAAAAATAGAAAACATAAAAAGACAACATAAGCACAAAACAAAGAGAGACAATTAGGCTTGATCTTTTTCTTTACTATCCTCCTCATAGCCTGAAATATGGCAGGGTTCTAAGTGCAACTTTTTTTAAAGTTTCACAATATCTCTATGGATGTGGCTTAAGAGCTTGAACTTCCTCAAAAGTTTATCCACCTTTTTGCTAATGGAAGCTAGAGTAATTTGAAAAGGAGAAGTAAGAGTGGGTTGTTAAGTAGGTACTTCTTATTTTTTTTCTTACTTCTTCACCGTCTTAAAACACTAGCCTTTGCCTTTTTTCTATTCTTACTATTTCTTGAATCTTCACCCTATGCGCCCCAAGGAGATGTTCATAAATATTGAGTTTGATGACCTTGGTAGCAATGTGGTAGTTTATATCTATTCGGTTGGTTTCAAGGAATAAAAGGTTTTAAGAAAAGCAAGATTAGAAGGTGAGAGGGCTACTTTATGTTTGGATATGGTAGCAATACGAAAGGATAATAAGATTTAGCCATGTTTTGATTTTGTTAGGTAAGCAAACAGATCTATAAGAAACCTAGTAGTGTGATGGCTTGACCCTTCACCAACCCATAAAGAAAACACAGGTTTTTTTGGGAGACCCTTTCATTTTCATCACCCCTTACATTGATGGAAAATGTCATAATTCTATACAAAATCCAAAGGGGTAGAGATAATATGTTTTTGGAAAGAGAGGTTTTAAAGTCATGAAAGGTTTCTATAGATATTTCCTTCCAAAAATTATTAAAATCAAGTTAGAGGTCATAGAATTGCCATACCCATTGGGTTTGAAGAACAAAAGGTTCGCTAAAGATTCAAGGGACATGCCATGAGGTTTTCCAAAAAAGTGAAAAGACATACCAAATTAACCAAGCTCGAGAGTAAGGTATTAGTGGATCTTCATTCTGCCTAAGAATTCCCTTATGAGCTCATTATATATGATTTCTTCAACAAATATAAACTTCCTGCATTATAGGTTGAAGAGGTAGGCAAATATTTAGTTTTTGATTTCAAGATTTTCAAGAGTAAAGATGGAGAGAACTTTTTTTGGAAGAATGAGCTTATCTTTGATAAGCTTATACTTTTGTTTTTCATCTTGTATGACTCCTCTGATAAGGGAGAAAGGAGAGGAACTAGGAAAAGAAGTCATAAAAGCCTTCTTCTTTTATTCTCTACTAGGTTTTATTTTGAAAGCCATTAGGAGATAAAGATAAGAGTGAAGGATAGAAGAAAATGGAGAAAAAGTAACAAAGAAAGTCAGAAAAAAAAAAAGAGAGAATTAAAAGGAAATGAGAGAGAATATGCTAGAAGTGGTAGAAAAATGAAAGAAAAGACATAAAAATAGGTTTAAATAAGCATAGGAGAGGTGAAAAATGGCTAGATTTTACATTTCATGTAAATTGGCTAGTTGAAAATGCTCAATAATTACCTTGCAGTTATTATAAATTACAACCGTTAAATAAGGGGTCACAATCATGAAATATAAAATGTATGTTTAATGGATAATTTAACCATGAAAATCATGTTGATTCACAAGAAATTTAAAAAGTTTTGAAAAATTTCAAGAACGAAAATGGGGTAGCAACCATGAAATTTAAAATGGACTAAGATTCAAAATGACTTGTAAATTTTAACCGCGAACAATATGTCATCAGTCTCGACTTATGTGTTGGTTTGAAAAACATGGTTTAAATTAAAATTTTGCAATTGGCCATGAAATAAATGATCAATTTGAAGTTTAGATGATTGATTTAAGCACATAAATATTAAAAAAAACCATATGTTGCTTGAATCAATAAATTTTAACACACACAACACATTAAAACATTAACAATATCAATAAATAAACATCAAACATACATCAATCATCAATCAATGCATACACTAAGACCTTTTAAACCTAAGGAGCGCCCATTAGGCATCCCTCACTTCCTCTTAATGAAATTCGTCTTTCTTCATTGAAAGGTTCAGTGAAATTATCTACTAGTTGGTTAGTTATGTCAATGAATTCTAAGATAACATCAACATATTACACTTGGTCTCTCAAGAAATAATGTCTATATGTTTACTCTTAAAATATTAGATGGGATTCTTTGAAAAATTAATTGCACTTATGTTGTCATAATTGATAGGAATGTGATCAACCACCTTGCCATTGTCCTTGAGTTGTTGTTCCATCTATAAAACTTAAGTACAATAATAACTCATTACCACATATTCCACTTTAGCAACGGACAAGGTAATTGAAACTTACTTCTTGCTAAAATAAGAAATAAGACATTCACTTATAAATTGGCAAGTTCTGAAAGTGTTCTTCCTATCAAGTAAACTACCAGCATAATCTGCATTTGAATATCATATGATCCAAATGATGAATTCATAGAATGTCATAGTCCTAAATACATAGTATTATGCCAATATTTCAAAATTCTCTTAACCACATGCAAATGAGACTCTTTAGGATAAGATTGAAATCTTGCATATAAGTATACATTATGGATGTAGTAAGATAAAAAAGAGAATCAATGATACCTCTATGCTTTTTCGCATCCATTGGCTTACCTGATTCATAATTGTCAAGTTTTATTATTAAGCTTATTAGTGTCTTAGCATTCTTGCATCCATCCATTCTAAACTTCTTGAGTAGTTCTTTTAGGTTCTTGAACTGATTGATAAAGATGCCTTCTTTGCATTGCTTTTTTTGTAGGCCAAGAAAGAATGTGAGCTCCCCATCACGTGCATCTCAAATTTTCAAATCTCAAAAAGAGATTCATTAGTAAGACCAAAGGTAATATCATCAACATAAGTTTGAATAATTGGTATACAATTGTTATGCTTTTTCACAAATAAAGTAGTGTGAACCTTACCTTTTTAAAAAATATTTTTCAAAATAAATGGACTAAGACTTTGACATCAATCTCTAGGAGCTTGTTTCAATCCATATAAGGCTTTAGTTAATTGGAAATTCATGATGCCTAAAACTTGAAGGTTGTTCAATGTACTTTTAACATCCATTTGAAAAAATTTAAAATTCATGTGACATGCATATGTAAAAAGGATTTTAATTGTCTCTAAGTTTGCAATGGGTGCAAGGTTCCATAATAGTCAATGTCTTCCTTTTGGTATTAACCCCTGGGAACCAATATATCTTTGTTCTTTATGATGGAACCTTTCTCATCTAACTTATTCCTATACACCTATGTGCATCCAATAACTAGATGTTCTTTGGGTCTTGGTATAAGCTTTCAAACCTTATTTCTCTCAAATTTGTTGAGTTTCTCTTGCATAGAAATCACCTAACAATCATCATCAAGAGCCCCATTAATTAATTTTAGCTAAATTTAAGAAATAAAAGCAAGGTTATTATCTAATGCATTACGTTGAGCTCTAGTACTTACACCCTTAGAGTTCTTTGCAATGACGAATTCCTGGGGATGGTTCTTAGAGTACCTTTAATTTTTAGGCAGCTTTTAAACTTGGTCCTCCTCTTGTTATGTTTTGATCAATTTCATGCGGTTGTTCTTCTTCTTCAACTTCAACTTCCTTTGGATTGGAGTTGATCTCAAGTCTTTCAAATTCACCTATAAGATTATTAACAATAGAACCTTTCTTAAGATTAGGTTTAATAGAATCATCAAAAATAATATTTATAGACTCTTCAAGTATCATGGACTTTTTTTTAACGACTCTACAAGCTTTGCTTGTTGTGGAATAGCCTAAAAATATATGTGCACCAATTTTTGAGGCAAAGTTTCCAAGATTATCCTTAATGTTTAAAATGTAGCATTTGCGCCTAAACACTCTAAGGTATGAAATTTTGGTGTTTATTCATAACTGGTCTTTTAAAAACTCTATTTGTAATATAACAATAAATGTTGATGGCTTCTTACTAAAGGTAATTAGGAAGTGAATACTCATTGAGCATTATCCTAGCCCTCTCCACTAATGTCCTATTTTTCATCTCTACAACTTCTTTTTGTTATGGTGGTCTAGGAGCTAAAAATTGTGAGAAATACCATTTTCTAAATAATAATTTTTAAATTATTATTTTGAAATTCTTTCCCATGGTAACTTTTAATACTAAAAATGAAGTAAACCTTTTCATTCTAAACTCTTTTTGCAAAACTTTTAAAAACATCAAAAGCATCACTCTTATGAGTCAAGAAACTATCCTAAGTAAACCTAGAGTAATCATCAATATACACATATGCATAACAATTTACACCTAAACAAGTATTCTTAGTTAGTCCAACTAAGTCCAAATGAATGAGTTAAAGAGGTCTAATAGTACTTAAAACATTTCTAGCTTTGAAAAAGGATTAATGTTGCCACCATATTTGACAATGTCCATATGTCTTGTCTTTATTGAACTTGAGCTTTAGAAGACCATTTACTAGTTATCCTTTAAAGATATTTTGAAAAGCTCCATGCTTGCATGCCCAAATTTTCTATGCCAAAGCTAAAACTCATTACTAATAGAAATAAGACATTTGAAAGATTGGTTGGCTAAAATGACTAAGTTAATTATGTAGGTATTGTCTTCCATTTCACCTTTAAAGACTACATTTTCATCTACCAAGGTAGTGCAAGGCTTTCTTTAGAGTCCAAGGTGACTTTGTTACCTTTATCCCATAGTTGACTTACACTTAATAAATTATGTTTCAAACCATCCATAAGTAAAACATTATCAATAAAAGGGTTATGTTTCTTACTAATACATTGATGATGCCAACTATCTTGCCCTTGGCATTATTTCTAAAGGTGATATTTCCATCATATATTTTCCTTGATAAATGTGAAAGGCTTCTTATTTCTAGTCATGAGCTTTTGAGTATCCATTATCCACATACTAAGTATTCTCATCATTTATGGACTCAAAGCATTCTTATAAAACAAAAAGAAATCATCTTTATTAGGTACCTAATCATACTTGGGCCCTGAGGGTTCGGCTTAGAAGGATTCTCAAGTTTGAGATAAGCCTTTCTAATATTGCAAAATAAATTTATGTCTAAATTTCATACAATAGTGGCATTGGAGTCTAGACTTATTAGTCCTCATATTTTGAAGCACTTTATTATGAGTAGGGAGTTTTCTTATACCATTATTACATGCATGCATGTATGAGCAAGAATGGTGAGGAATAGGTGTGTGCTTTAAGAATGCCTTTTATTATACATGTGTGCATGATTAGTTGTTAGAGACTTAACCCTTAAGCTTTGAGGCGTCTTCTTACTGCCCTTGTATATGAAAGGTCTAGTACTTGGAGTACTCCTCTCAACATCCTCTATGATAGAAGTTTAAGGTATAAAAGCTTTGATGAAAATAGAAGGAGAACAAGTGAATGTTGAAGCTCCATCAATGCTAAAGCCATGTCTAACTATTTGTGGCCTTATGATACAATTAATGTATACAAGGCCTCCTTCCCTTTTAAAAATTTAGAGATGGAGTTTCTCAACTTAATCACTTCCAATTTCAAAGAACCATTTTCTTTACTCAAGGAATCATGAAAGGAGGTTTTAGAAATTTGTTCTAAAGATTTCCTGAGTTCATCATTAAATAATCTCAAGCTAAAAAAAGTTCATTTACACTTTTAAAATCCTCATCTAGTTTAGAATATTTTTCTTATAAAATTCATTTAGGGTAATACTAATCACATCTCAAAGCCATAGCTCTTAGGAGCTCGTCATCCTCATCCTCAAAACTATTTTCATCACAAAATTGAAAAGAATAACTTAACTCAATAGAAGTGTCATCTTTAGCCATCAAGCAAATATTGGCAACTTCATTCTCTTCCTCTTCTTCACTTGAGTCATCATCCCAATTGGTCATGAACCCCTTCTTCTTTTCCTTATACCACTTTTTCTTTTTTTTTCATTTAGCTTGGGATAATCATATTTGATGTGCCCTTGCTTACCACATTCATAGCAAGTCACATAATTTTTCTTCTCCTTGTTATAGTTAGATGAAGCTTTTCCTAGGCTTCCTCTTTTTCTTTTATTATTCATAAACTTTTTAGTGCTCTTAGATAGCATTGCAAGCACATCTTCCTTTTTGTCACTTTCATTAAAGTCACTAGTGTTTGCATCATTTTTCTTGCTCTTTTCTAGTAGTTTTAAAAGCAAGAGCCTTTTTTAATCTTCTTTAGCTCTTAATCCTTTTTTATTGTCATTTCATGAGTGAGTAACTTATCAATAAGGACATCGATTGAGATTTTACCAATGTCTCTATTGGCATCTTCTATACTGGTAACCTGACTCTAAACTTTTCTAATGGAAGAGCTTTTAGAATCATAAAGTTAATATCATCCTTGGATATGTGTCTCCTTGTCTTTTTTACGTGGTTGGCAATGGCAAGAAGCCTATTAGTCATTTTAGTGATGCTTTTATTTGACTTCATCATTAAGAGCTCATACTCCGTCATATATATATGCATATTTGACTTGAAATGTGCCATTATGATAATTCTCCAAAGCTTTCCAAATCCTACAAGCACTTGGTAATTTTTAAGTCTCCCACATTCATCTCTTAAGAAAGAAATAAGAATGAACGTCATTTGTTACATATGTAATCCTTGCAAGTGCACAAATCGCTTCAAGTAATATAATGATAAGTAGAGATAGTTCTCATGAGGATTGTTTCACAAGTACCAAAAAACTAAATTTTCCATATAGCAATTGAATAATTAAAGGATAATAAATAAAACTTGAAATTACAAAAATAATTAAACAAAATTAAAATTAAATTAAACAAAACTCTTACGATAATAATTTCTAGGGAATTTGGGTACACCACAATACTATTCCATAAATATATCAAGAGAATTATTTTAATTGACATTAGGATTGTGCTTGAAGATGGATTTTCCTAATCTATCTGATAATATCTCTCAAGCAAAATTGAGTCTATTATTACAAAAATTATACCTACTTTTGTGGTCACAAAATCTAATAACAACACATTAAAGTTCCATGAACAATCCTTGTATATCTTTAGAAGTCAAACCTACTCTCGTGGTCTCAAACTTCTAGTTTAATATGTTAAGACTAACCCTAGACTCCCACTCCCACTCTCACTCCATCATCTAAAATCTCTAACATTGCACATATGCAGTCATTCATGCATACAAGATCAAATAAGCTCAAACATATGAAATCAAGACACTCAACACAATTAAAGCAAAAATCACTTCATAAATTTATCAAATAAATATTGGACTTTCACCTTAATCTCTAGAATTAAAGAATTAGTTCATCCTATAAGAAGAAAAAGAAACAAAGAAGAAATAATCCATAGAATTCAATAAAAGAATATTTAGAAGAAGAGTCTTCCTAACAAAAACAATAAAAACCCTAAGAGAGAATCCTTTCAATCTTCATAAAATCTTTTTTTTTTATTTAGTGTAGATGTAGATCCATTTTTCTCTCCTAAAAATATGCTCTTTGTTTCCCAGGAATCTCTATTTAAATAGGCAAAACTCTATCTTAAATGGCAGCCTGCATTATGTTTTAAAATTTGGATCTGACGCCTTATATGACCCAAATGCATAGTTCATGCAATAGCCAACACACTTAATAGTTTACACGATTCTACTTTGCTAACTGGTCAACTTTGTATCACTGTATGGTCCAATGCATAGCCCATGCAATAACCCATTCAACACTATTAAAAACTACAATTTAGCTTCTTTTTCAAGAATTTACTACTTGAACTTAAAAGAGATAAAAAAAATTAATTTACTCTAAAGTAAAAACACTATAAAATAAGAAAACTCCTAATTTATAATCTAAAATATATGTTAAAATGACTCTTATCATCATTGCTCTCTTGTTCTTATCATTTGCCTTTCTATGTGCTTTAACCCATTCTTCCTTAGGGATAGGCTCTTCAAATCCATCTACCATTTTAGTGGGTGGTCTCCATTCCTTCATCATCGTATACCACACATCAATGATGTAATTATCTAGAACCACCTCCATTTTATACTTCTAATAAGTGTAGTCAGTTTCATCAAAGTGGGGTTTGAGATGAGTGTGGATCCTTTCATTAGCCATGATCATTCCTCAAGCAATTAAGGATAGTTTTTGAGACTTAGCTCTGATTCCACTTGTTCGCTCTTGTGAAACAAAAAGGAGTATTGAATTGGTGGCAAATTAAATTTTTTAAGGTGGTTAGATAATAAAAAGATTAAAAAAAAAAAAATGCAAGACATAAAGGATTTTATAGTGTTTTGGGTATTAGCTAACCCTACATCCACTACCTAAGTATCCAATTAAGTATTTCACTAACTCACAAACTTACTAGGTATTTTATAAGCTCACATCCTAACTTAGTATTTAGGCTCGCACCCAACCTAAGTACACTTATGGTTATGGCTAATACATAATCTTACAATCAATAACCTAACTTACCAAAACCCTTTATAAGTGTTTAGGCTCACACCAAACCTTTAACATGTAGACAATAGCTCTTAAAAAATGAAGTACAATAATAATAAAAAGAGAAAGGCTTGAGAATTTAATTTGTAAGAGTTTGGATATAATAAATGGCTATTCTCTTACATGCAAAGCCATTTAATGGAGTATTTTATAGGTTTTAATTACTAATAATCTAGCACCAAATCTTTAAAAAAATTACTAGGAATTTAATGCTTGTTAGATGAATTTCACGGCTGTGATGCCTCAATTACGATTGTGATTTGTAATCAAGATGGGAATTCCCTTTTCATAATCATAATCTTCATATTATGTCTAACAACTAGTAACATATGGCATTTGATCATTTGTTCCTTAGAGTAGCCATTGTAATGCTCCCTTTTGGTTCATTGATCTTAGCCATAATTTTTCTAGTCTTAGTCATGATCATGGATCATGCTGGAATAAAGGTCACAACTCTCACTATGTACTAGTCTATCATTTTTATGTCAGAAGAGTTCAATGGTTATGGTGCCTTAAGCATTATGATTGCGATTTTCAAATTGTTAAATGACTCCTTGGACAAGTGCAAGCTTTAAATTATTTTTCAAGTGTCTATTGGACCTTTTTCTTGAGTTTTAAAAGACTTGGTTGTGAGCCTATATTCTCATCATAATTGTAGATCACGCTAAAGATCTTAGGTTTGATTCTGATCGCTTACTTGTCTGCCATTTTTTGTTCTAACATTAAACAAGATAATGGTCATGACTCTGAGGTAGTAATTGCAAATTGCCTTTCTTGGTCACGATTTGCCTTTCTTAGGCATGAATTACATATAGCCTTTAATCTAACTTGTCAAGATAACAAATGAGATTTGACCAAGTTTGACCAACTTGGTTCAACATCCTTGATGGTCATAATTATTGCACATGTGATATGAATCACATGCTACAATACTTTTCTTCTTTTCCATAAATATGTGTCATTCTGAAAATAAATATTGTATAGATGATAATTTAGACATACTTAATGTCTATCTTGAGTTCACTAATCTACTTTTTAATATGTTTAACTCGCTAGAACTAACATTTGGTAATAGAGGCAAATATAGTGAAAACATGAATTCACTTGAATTATTATAATCACTTTTTGTCATTATTAATAAGACATTCTGAATTTTTAGCTTACACTCTCTATTATCACCTATATAATAATTTCAAAATTTATCTCATCTTTATATATTACAAATAATGATAAAGATGATAACCCACATGAGAAGGCCAATCTCTTATCTGCTCGACATACTTTTCAAAAAAAATAATCAAGAATGCACTATATATATCTTTTGAGGTAGCAGAAAGGCGAGAAAAACTAATGTTTGAATTTTGCTTTCAAACTATAGACGAGCCTTACTTTTCTCTCCCGTTGGTTGATCCTTTTAGCTACTGCTTCTCAGGAAAGCATAAGATATGATTTGCATGAAAGAGATTTCCTTTTACCCTTTGACTCTGAAGCTTGATTTCAGAATAACAGGGTTAAAGGAAATTTAATTCACTAACCTTTTCTTACTAAAAATCTCAAAGATCAGTTAGACATTAATTAAACATTCATAAATATTGAAAAATACTTAATAACATAAGTACATTAACGTCTATGCATTCCTTGAGATTTGTTATGCTTAACAAATACTCCTCTAAGAATTGGTTTTGTTAGTAGATTTGCAATCTTATCTTGCATAGAAATATATTTCATGATTACTTCTTTACAAACCATCATGTCTTTAACAAAGTTTTACTTAGTATATATATGTTTGGTTTCACAATATAACTTTGGGTCTTTAGTATATGCAATAGTCACTTGACTATCATAGTTGACTGACACTAGACTTGTTGAACTAAAGATGACCCCTAGATTATCCAAAAACCTTATAAGCCATTGAGCTTCTTTTATTGCCGAAAAGAAGGCCACGAATTTGGCTTTCATTGTGGATAAGGCTATACAAGACTATTTCTTACTACTCCATGATATAAAGCCATTACTGAATAAGAAAATAAAGCCAAAGGTAGACATCCTCTCATCTAAGTCTACTCCCTAATCATCATCGATATAACCTCTCAAATGCATATTACAGCCTTGATAGCATAATAAGCAATCAATAATTTCCTTTAGATACCTCATAATCCTCTTTATAGCTTTATAATTTATTGGGAATTATATCTACTTACCATGCCAAAAACATAGTAGATGTTTGGTTTTGTATGCATTATGGCAAATATCAAACTACTAATTATACTAGCATAAGGAACTTTACTCATTTGTTCCTTTTCCTCTTAGGTCTTGGGACACAATCTTCAATTCAAACTTTGCCTTTAGTTATAGAAGTATTAATGGGTTTACAATCTTGCATCTTAAATCATTCTAGGATTGTTATAATATATGTCTCTTATGAAAGAGATAATATCTTCCTTAGATGATCTCTTAAAATCATAACTTTAATACCATAGATAGTTTTAGCCATATCCTTCATTTTAGAGTTAAATGATCTCTTGAAATCTTAACTTTAATAATATATACAATTTTAACCATATCCTTCATTTTAAAGTTAGATGACAACCATGCTTTTATATCATTAACATAGTCCTTATTGTTTTCAGCTATAAGTATGTCATCAACTTATAATGACAAAATTATAAACATATACTTGAACCTTTTGGTATATACACAATTATCCTCCTCAATCATAGTGAAACCATTCAAAATGAATACATTATGAAAATGAATATGCCATTGCCTTGTGGCTATTTGAAGCCATAAATGGACTTTAATGTTTACAAAACTTTTATTTATGGCCTTCTTTAATGAAACTTATTAGTTGTTCCATATAGATTTGTTCATCTAATTCTCCATGGAAAAAAGTGATCTTTACATATATTTGAGCAATTTAAGGTCTAAGGTAGCAACCATAGCTATAATTAAGCAAATCCATGTAAATCGCATGATAGGTGAAAATGTTTTCTCATTGTCAATTCCTTCTTGTTATGTGTACCTTTCGTAACTAAACGAGCCTTATACCTCTAAATGGTACCAGCATCCTTTCATTTGATCTTGAGAATCCATTATTTTTAATCAAGAAAACTTCATTAAAACCAAAACATTAACAAGTACATCAGTAATAAAAAAGAGAAAAGAGACTTGAAACCACTCTACGAAATCTGATATAAAACCAACCGCCCTAGCAAGAAAGTGGGCAACTTGGTTTGTAGACCTCCTACAAAAACCAAACTTAATGCTAACATGTTCTAAAGCCAAAGATAAACAATCATTAATAATTAAGCTAAAATGAAGTTATTTGTTATTTTACTTTCAAGAGCTCAAACCACATGTAACAAATTTATTTTGACATACAGATTATCAAACCCAATCGTCTTATTCCAACTCAATGCTTTTCGCACACCTACTAATATAACTACTTCTAGCAGTGACAAACTGTCATCTATATTATCAACAACCAAGCCAATACTAATTTTATTAGTAGCAAAAAAGGTGGCAATATCCATATTAACCTTCAACATTCTAGTGGTAGGCTTAGATCAACTCACATCCCCTCCCATCAACCTTGTTCCATCAAACATAATTGGTAACTATTAAGATCAAGCCTCTTTCCATTGGAATAGAAAAGAACAAATAGAATTAACCACCTAATGAGACAAGGTAGCTTTCTCTAACTAGACCACCTTATTTTCACACTTCTAAATTGCCCAATACATTATAAAGGCTAACCCTACTTCCTCAGCATTGCACCTATTCAAAATTAAGAGGTCCCAATCCAAAAAGAACTAAAATTACCTTTTATAAATCTAATAGAAGATAAAATCTAATAGGAATGAACAAAACTACATTCAATAAGGACATGAAATATAAACTCATTCTCTATTTGGTAAAAAAGGACATATATTGTATACATCCATATGTTTAGATCTAAGTAAGTCCCTAATGGGAAGACACCTTGTGCAAGCTCTCCACATCAAATTTTTCTCCTTAGAATGAACAGTAGCAATCTAAAAATGATTGTAGACTCCCTCATACACATTACTCCCTAACTTATCCTACTAAAGCTTATAACAATGACAAACCACATAAAGTCCTTTTGCATCATTTAACTAAAACCATTTGTTATCATTTAACTTGCTACTTCAAGGAATTTGAAATCTTGAGAATCCTTTTATTCTCAATGGCTTTACATCTTCTTGAGAGATTAACTAATTCTCAAACTTAATTAGATCTCATAAACCTCCATTTCATCTTTCATTGCCTTAATCCACTTATCCTTAGCAGGGCAAGAGAGAGCCTATTTCATATTATTTTGCTCATCCTTTTCTTATGGAAGCATCATAAAATATTTTTAACCTTCAATCTCATGTTAATGGCAAGGAACGCTTACATAATTACTTCATCAATATTGAGATTTATTAATTTTCAAATTGCTGCTTCTAAAACAAGGATCACTTTCATTCACATGATATGATGAAATTGGGACAGTGAAACTAATTCATCATATGTCAAAATCCTCTTACTCGAATAAGGTGATGCTAATAAGTATGGATCTATGGTTTTAAATAATGACAAGTCCTGACTTATCTCACCCTGTTTAGGAAACTCAGTCTCTTAGAATGTGACACCACGTGATTTAAACTTAGTTATACTCTCACTGTGTTATTCACTTATGAAAATGTAACATTTTGGGGTTCCAAAGTATCTTATAAAGATGTTTTTTTTTTCCTTTTGGACTTAATTTCTCATATATATAAGTGGAATCATGAACATAAGTATCACATCTCCAAGGTTTCAAAACATTTATGTTAAGTTTGCTACCAGTCTATAACTCATATGGAGTGGTCGTAACTAATTTTATAAGAACTCAATTAAGTATGAATGTGGCAGTCAATGGTGCATCACCCCAAAAGGCGATCGACAAATGTGCTTGAGCCATCATAAACCTAACCATCTTAGGAAAACTTATATTTCTTTTTTTGACAACATTGTTTTGTTATGGAGTTCTAAGAATGCTTAACTGATGTTGCATTTCTTTTGCATCACATAACTTTTTAAATTGATCAAACAAATATTCTCGACCTTAATCAATTTCAAAGCTTTTATTCTTCTATCTAATTAATTTGCAACTAGATTCATATAACTCTTGAAGCAATTTAACACTTTAGATTTATGAAATATCAAATAGACATAACTATATTAAGTGTAATTATCAATAAATGTGATGAAATAAAATGCTCCATGCTTAGCTCTCACATTCATATGAAGGCATACATCAAAATAAACTAATTATAATAGAAATTGAACTATAGTTCCCTTTCCAAATGGTTTTCTTGAAGTTCTTCGAGCTGGACAATGTTCACAAATTAACAAATGTACTTTGTCAATATTAACCAATAAGTCTTCTTTGGCTAACCTAGTCATTCTTTGTTGACCACTGACCAACCTAGCATGCCAAACATTCACATCATTCTTATAATAATGCAATGTTGTAAGCATAGAAAAACTTATATCACAATTACTTAAGTCATAATCTTAATCCATGATAATAAAACCATCTAGAATGTAACCAAAACCATAGAAATTTTTTCCTTAAGTTAAATTAGCACGCATAACATGAAAATATTAATTAAAACCTAATCTAAACAACACTAACACCAAAATTAAATTCTAATGAATATGAGGAGCAAATAACATATCATGTGGGAATAATGTTCAACTACCACACATGACTAACTTACATTTGTTAATCCCTTTAACTTCAACTTTGGCATTATTTCCCATAATATCTATATTGCTCTATGCAGAACTCGACAAAATTCCATTGAGGCTTCTCAATCCTTCACTACATGGTTTATGGCCCCTGAGTCTACAATCCATAAAGGATGTGATTTTGTTAGAAACACAAAGTTTACAACATATGCGTAATAAGGTACCTTTTTTAGCTTAACATAATTTGGACAAAAATGACTATGTTTATTACACTTATAACACCTAATTTTCACTATATTCCTCTTCTTGTTATGCTTTTCCTTATTATGTTGGTTTTTCTTAGGCTTTTTGCTTAGTTGAGTTTCTCCTTTGCCTTTATCTAATTGGAACCCACTTTGATGCTTGCGCTTGGTCATAAACTTGTATGCTTGTGCATTCGCTCTAACTTTGAAATTTGCTAGAACTAGTCATGTACACATCAGTACTTGACTTAGCATCTTCAAGGTAATCCTCTTCTGACTCAAGTTGGCATATAACATCTTTTAGAGTTTTGATATTTTCCTTATGGGTTAAATACATCTTTATATGCTCTAAGCTTTAAGATAAGGAATAGATGATTGCTTAGACTTCTTGCTCATCTATTAAGGTATGATCGACATTTTTAACTCCCTCATCATATTTGACATTTGCCTCAAATGTTTTTTCATGTTATGGCCGCGAGTTCGTTTCTCGCAACACCCCCCAGAATGATGCAAACAGCCAAGGCTAAAAGTAAAGGATCTCCACTTCAACTTCAAGGCCCAATCATAAAGGGAAGGCTAAAGAAGTTTAAGGATGTAATTGGAGCATTCATGCAACAAGGAATTACACTTTGATTAGTCCAAGAAGAGCAAAGGATGTGTGAAGCCAATTAAAAG
>CATIWR010124664.1:0-10398 GCA_949677035.1 Omphalea diandra | reverse complement strand
ACATAGTTTAACGAGGTTAATCTTCTCAGAATTTCCTTGTTCCTGAATTTCTTTGTCAATTGATTCCCTGAGATCCTGGATTTCTGTTTCAACTTCATCAGCTGGATATATTTTCCTCAGTATGGCTTTGGCTTCTTCTTCTCTTCCCTGTCATATGAAAGCACTGGTTAGAGCTTGTAAGTGTCAATGCCTACAAAAGAATCAGTTAAGAGAGACAAGTAGATACAAACCTTTCGGTACAGCCAACGGGGCGATTCAGGAAGCATTAGCATCAAAATGAACTGCAGAAGAGCTGGAACTCCTGCAACACCAAGCATCCAACGCCATGTTCCTCGCGCCTAGATGAAAAAAAGGACAATCTTCAGGATAGAAGTTACAGAAACAAATGGATTAAGTCTAATACAAGATCTTCAGCTTACACTTTTTAGTATTGTTATAGTTTACCTGCGTAAAGGCCAAGTTGATAAGAAAAGAAAGAAACTGGCCACCAGTAATGAGAAATCCATTGGTGCTAACAAGAGCACCTCGGATTTTTGCCGGAGATGCCTCTGAAATGTAAAGAGGGGATGTCATTGATGCCATTCCTACACCAAGTCCAACAAAAACTCGGCCAACAATTAGAAGAGCTGGACCATTAGAAGCAGCCATGATTACAGCTCCGACGAAAAATAAGAAATCTGCAACAAGCAGTGCACTTCTCCTTCCGAACCGATCATTTAACCATCCACCAATTGCTGCTCCAATAATTGCTCCAGCAACTGCCATGCTCACAATGCTCTCCTGTTTTGTTTCATCAAACTAGCATTAGTACACTTTATTTAGGATTTGTTATGACCAAATTAGATAAAATTTACTTGAATAAAAATCGTTAACTACATTTGACCAACATATTTAAAGTACTATGATTCTCAATATACATACATAATAGGATAACTAAACAGAGTTAAGTATCAAGATCTTTATAACTCTTAAGTAAGCTAATTGCATGGAAGTTGTAGCTCTACCAATGTGCTTTAGAAGAACTGGTAGAACATTTGCACTAAAATAAATTCCAATAAAAATATGAATCCCATGTGCCAAATTTGTGAAACTTGAAACTAAAAATAAAAACTTGCTTCAAAATAAGGAGAGATAGCAGATACGCAAGTTCTTTCTTTTTCCACCTATATTGCTGGGGAACCAGAGGTTTATAGCTGCAGGCCAATTGTTCAAACTGTGCTGCATCAACATCTAAATTCTTTTCAATTAGTGGGCTAGTTAAAGCCCAAGCCTAGAAACTTCACTGTGAATCCCGGTTAGGCACGCGTCTGTTTTTCTTGGATCTGTTGAAAGATTTCTGATACAACAAATTGGATTCCTTTTGGGTGTTTGAATTAGGAAGTAGAAGAAAATTCCTATTAAATTAGTGTTAGATTTTAAATTAATATATTCAGTAAACCTAGTAAATGATAATATATACAGAAACATGATGTTCAGGCACAGCTAATCCCAAAATCCAACTTTTCTCTACTGACTTAACCAGATAGATTATAGTCCCCAAACGCTTGATTAATTTTCCCCAAAGGTAGATGAATGGTTCTAAAAAAACCATGGAAACAAGAGGATCAATATAGAAGAATTAAAGCTGAAAAGAAAAGGGATCAGATGTTTAAAATTTTAATGATTTTCCAAACATCATTAGAGAATGATTTTCCAATCAATTAAAGTCTACAATAACATTATTCATGAGTGAGTGAAGAAAGAAGTGAAAAAAAAAAAAAAAAACCTGTAACACAGTTTCCCTGTCCACAGATTTGAAGTCATCTCTAATGTAAAGAAGAGCACCAGAAATCACTCCTGCACCAAAAAGAACACAAACCCATTAATAAAAAACATAGAGTAATTAAAAAAATTAGAAGTCAAAAAAAAAAAAAAAAAAAAGAAGATAGACCTGTGTCATAGCCAAAAAGAAGACCACCAATGCCAGCGGAAAAAGCAAGGCGAAGAACATAAGGATTCTTCCAAGTAAGAGAAAAACATTCTCTAAAACCAGCGGTATCTGTCCCTGCATGAATCCCTCCTTCCATAATTCTGTTCAACCCACAAACAACAAGAAAGAAAGCTCTTTTTCTTGTTCCTCTTTTATATATACACGCTCTTCTTATATATGGTTACGTTATGTTTTCCTCTCTACCAAAAGTATCATAATAAAGAAGACAATTGTCTATATATACACAGAGACAGACAAAGGGCTGCCAGTCCAGTAAGTATTTATATGGGTTTCTCCTAGAAAACACAGGAAACTGAACGGAAATTAGGGGGAGTTAGAGTTGCAGGAGGTGAGCATGAGATAGAGGTGAATATATAAATATATAGTATGAGTCCAAAAGTCAAGACTGAGGAGTCTTACTCGCAAACTCCTTTTTAATATAATCAGTTGGAAATTTTGAAAAGAACTGTGTTTTGACTGGTATGCACTTGGTTTATCTTTCGGATGCTTAAGCCGCTTGTATCTCTAGTATTTAAAATTCAGTATAAGAAAATAGATTATAAACTATAGAATATAGTTTTATTTATCCTTGTAAGATTAGGAATCGTAATCCTAATCATTAAAGGTAACAAATTTAATTATCCAAAACTATTACTTCAATAGTCGCAACTTTGTGTTTATTAGTTTTAATCTCAAATTATCTTTGCAATAAAAATTAGTGAAAATAAAAAGATTCCCATTGTAAAGTGAATCACTATACCATTCCCAATTAGGAAAAATAATTAATTTGAACAGTCGGATTTGTATGTTAAAACCAATTTGGATTAGGAAAGTTCATATTTCCATTTATGGATTCTTCACGTTTCTTTGGAATTCAATACCCATTAAGAAAGTGATCAAAGAAACAAAGAATTACTCTCTTATCCAATCCAGTATCCCAGGAATATTGATCTTTCTTCATTTTTTAAAGAATATTGTTTTTGGTTAGACAGTCTTTCTCCATCTCAAACAAGTATGTTGCTATTAATCCCTCAGAATACTCGCATAATCAACGCTTTGTAGCTAATTACTCCTTCTAATCTCCCTTTCTAAGGTTCAAAGATCTAACCTTTTGAGTGAGCAGGACTGCTAATTAATTCCTTATTGTTTAAGCAATGGCTTCAAGTCAAGAACTTGCAATAAGAGATTTCTATTGAAAACTTTCCTCTTTAAAAATTGTATTTTGTTTCTTCGTTTTTATATTTGAGTGTTTGGTGGTGGCTTGTTTGGGATCTTGCAACGTGGGCAAATTTTCCACTCTAATGTCACTTTCTAAGGTTGAATGACTGTTGAATTCCAATAGTTTTGATTCCTTGTTACCTATCCTTCAGTTGTTCTTCAATGTAGTATTATCCATGTTCGATTCAATGTCTGAGAGAATTACAGTGCTGACTTCCTATTGTTTTTTTATTCATTATTACCCATTATTCATAGACGCCTAAAATTCATATCTAAGTTGTTGATTGATGGTTTTATCATTACAAGATATGAAATATAATGTAATTTTTGTTTTACTAGTAAGCTAATTTGTTTTTATTTTTATATATATCCAAATAATCTAAAATAATCAATTTTTTAAAAAAATATTTATTTTTCACAAAATAATTAGTCTTAATATTGATTCCAGCACATAAATACAGTTATTAGTTTACTAGTCTAATGAGCTAATGAAGCATGAATGGATAAAATAATCAAATTAGCTAATGATGGCATGAACATCTCTTCCAAATTGGCCAATATATATATATATGTATTATCAATTTGAGGGAGAAAAATCTTTTTACTAAATTGAAAACTTTTAAAGAAATTAGGATTGTAAATTCTGAATCGAAATCACGATTTTTTTTTTTTTTTTGAGAACTTGAAATCATGAATTTTTTAATTAACATTAAAGAATAATCATGGAGACGTTATAGACTCATAAGTTAGGAGTCATAACATTAGGCTAAAATATTTTAACGGGTGCATTTGTCCACATCAAGTTCTTTTCTGAAATTTCTTTTTCTAATGTTTTAATTAATTTTTAAATTCAGTTAAATATTATATTAGCATTATTTTTTAATATTATATATTATTAAAGAATCATGAAAAGATTTATATAATATTAAATAATAATCATAGAGGTATTATTAGTTTCAGAATATTAGGGTGGCTAATATTCTTTTTTCAAAATAACGTACATATGCATGCACTTTCCATTTTTTTTTTTTATCATTTATTTTCCTTTTCTTTTTGTGATTGAATGTTTGAAACTCCTTCCCATTTCTAATCATAGAGTAGTTTTAGATTCAGTTACATAATCATATTCTTCTGTTTCCTCGTCTTTTCCCTTTTGCATAACTATTGGAGTATTAGATTACGTATTTTTATTTCTTTAATTATGTGTCTTAATCCAATATTAAACATTAAATTAATATTTTAATGATTGAGTTTTTATCTTATAAATAAAAAATAAAAATGATGTGACGATTCCTTTTTTTTTAAATCATAATTTCTATCTTTCTAAAAAAATATTTCTTTTGTACTAAATAAATAATCTAGTGGTGAAAACTAATTTATATAACTAATGAATTTTTAATTTAATATTTTAGAATTTACAAAAATTAATGAATTTATATTTGAATCAAAATTAAATCAACCCAGAAAAGAAAGAAGTTTATACAATCAATGGCATTATCTGTGAAAATTGCCATAGAAGAGAAATATTAGAAACTTCATATGAACCTCCTTCAAAAAATAAAAAATTAAAAAAAGAAACTTCATATGAACCAAGCAAAAGATGGGATAAGATGTGAACAATCACAAAACCCAATTCAATTCCTAGAAGAACAAACCAAAAATCAAAATGGATAAGCTCAAAATATAAAAATTGTTGCCTACTAAGTTACTACTGCTGAAGACTAGAGACACATAATAACTGCTGCATATGAAGGCACTTAATTTCCTTGTCATATTAAATGGAATGTATTACTACTAATAATAAATGCAATACTAACTATATTTGGTTATTGATTTAGGTATATATTCATGACTGCCATTCCTCAAGTTTTTATTATCAAACAGCAAATAGTAATTTGTGGATGCAGGGGACACTTGACGCAAGTAATAATTAGAGTCAAGATATTCTTTGTCATGATTTAAATGAAATAATTAAAAATATAATGGTTGTTGAGGAATAAAGAAAGAGAGATTAAAAAAATAAAATAAAATCATATAAAAAGTGGGAAAGAATATCAATCTATTTGTTTATTTCAATCAATAAAATTATTAATTAAAAATAATAAGGGTACTAATAAAATAAATTTGTTTAGTGATATTAAATACTTATTTTTTATATTCCCATTATTTACTTAAATCTTTTAGAATTATCAGCCTTTGCCAAAATATTTACGTACTTATTTTAATTGTATTCATCAAATTTGGAAATGATAAATTTTTATGTAAATTGGATTCTTCACATGATTAGAGGATATTTACACAATATACTTTAAGTATTCAAATTTTCATAGTTTTATAAAATAGTGTATCCGATCTCTAATTTGTGCATATATGTATTTGTGTTATATTAATAAAAAAAAAGGTATGAAATTATAAAAAAAATTACCATAAAATGCTATCAGTAAAATAGAAAAATTATATAAATAATATTTTCTAATTGGTTAATTCAATATCCTAGTAATAAACTCAGTCTATATTAAAAGTTTATAAAAAATAAACATCTACAATTTGATCATGTGACTATTATAGATATTAAAAATTATTTTTTTAATCGTGTGATTCAAAATTAGAAAAAATTTATTAAAAATTTATGCTATATTACTTATTAAATTTATTATCAAAAGTAAGATTTTTTTAAAAAAAAATTAAAACGAATAATATCTTAAATTTTCAGAATTTTAGAGTTTATGAATCTTTTAATTCAAAGAAAAATATTTTAATATACATTAGACAACTATATTAGAAAATGAGACAACTCTTTTACTTTTAAATTTTATTATAAATAAAATTAAAATAAATATAAATAAATTTGACTAAAAATGTCCATTTAAAAAATTTAGATATAATTCTAAGAATATGAGAAACTTTAAATATTCAGCATCATAAAATTTATAGCAAGTAAGTTGCGGTATAAATTTTGTTTATTGATAAGGATAATGTAAATTACAACATGACCCACATAATAAGCAATTGGACTTTAAAGGTAAATACTAACCTTTTCACTCTATCCAAAATTAATTCACATATTATATTCTGTTTATTCGATATTATTTAGATATTTAACAAATAATGTGAGACAAGGATTCTTTTTTTTTTTTTTTTTTTGGAAATCATGTTATTTATTGCAATAGAATGATGATATTGACACTCCCTAAAGGTATCTTAACACTCTTCTCATTGATTTTATTAAAATTTTTAAAAATAAAAAGAGGAATAAAAATTAGTAAAACATATCAGAATACTTTTAAAGAGTGGCAATATCATTACTCAAAAAAAAAAAAAAGCTTAAAATATATTTAGCTAAGTTTAAAGTTTAGTTGAATAAACAAACAAAATTATACGGTCAATGAACGCATTTAAAAAATCATATTTAGATATATTTCAACAAAAATATAGTTTTTTTCTAAATCTGAAAAATTTTTAAGTCTCTAAATCTCAAAAAAATAGTTTTATTTTGACATACGCATTGTACTTTTTTTAATCAATTTCTCCTATATCTACTACAGTTGGATAAACGAACAAAATCATATGGTCAATAAATGCATTTAAGAGATTTATATTTATATGTACTTCAACAAAAATACAGTTTTTCCTAAATTTCAAAAATTCTTAAATTCTCAAATCCAAAAAAATAGTTTTACTTTTATATAAAGATATTTTTGTGGAGTAATAATTATACTTATTAATTCAATTGCAACAGATATAAGGAGAAATTAGTTAAACAATAGTACAACGATGCGCAAAAATACAACTCATGAGTAAACTTAACGAAAAAATACAAATTTATGGGTAAATTTGATGAAAAAATTTATTTTATTCTTTATTATCATTGAAAGACAAGTTTAAAGGTGTATTTGGTATTTTAGTTTTTAAGTTTATTATTGAATTTGATGAGACATTCTCAAGATATAATAAAATCGTGAAATATACCGAATGTAATAATAAATTTCTTTAAAAAAAAAGAATAATAACAACAAAGATGTTAATTTTTTAAGTCAATAACAATTGATATTATAAAATTTCAGGCACCTCTCCATATATCAATAATCTCTACAGAAACTATTCTTATAATTATAATTATTAATATTTATTAATTTCTAATTGCTTTTTTTTGAAGAATAATTTCTAATAGCTATAATTATTAATGTTTATTAATTTTTAAAAAAGAAAATAAAATAATTGTTATAATAGTTATAATTGTTAATATTAATTAATTTATAATAATTATAATTATTAATATTATTTAATTTTAAAATAGAGAATAAAAATAAATCTGCCATTTAGTCTCGCACATGTGCACATGCTATTAAAACATGAATTAATTATACTCGAATTTAATTTTCCAATGAATCTTTTCTTCATCTTCTAATTTAACTTTCAATATTAGCTCCCATATATATGTTATTTGAAAGCGTTATAAAGTTTCAGTATGAGATTTTGAATTAAAACTTAACTTTTCCCTTTTATAACTTAAATAACCTATATACTATACATATATGCCTTTACACCACAAAATCAACATTACAAGATTAAAAAAAAAAACAAAATCTTCTATACCATAAATTGAATTGATATTGTTGTTCTATAAAAATAGAAAGTTGAAACTCATAAAGAGACATTATAAAAGCTATAACTGCTAAGAAAAAAAAGTACATAAAATAGATACTAAAATAGAGAAGAAAACCAATTCTAGCAAAAAAAAAAAAAATCAGAAAATGATCTTTTTTAGAGAAACAACAATGGAGATAAAGATCAAGAGAGAGAAGAAAAATAGAGAATATCAATTTATAATTAAATTTTTATGTTAAATTAATATTCTCACATCAAATCTACATCACTAAAGTCTTATAAAGTTAAATATATCTTATTTGTTTCTCTCAAATGCTCTTAAAGAATAAAAATAAGTAAAATATTTCCTCGGATTTATAATTAGTTGCATTTATATTATTAATTTCTCTTATAATAATTTTTATATATCGAGCGATTTCACTATTATTTTTTGATAGAACCCTTTTTTTATAGACATTAAAAATGTGTATTGAACACAATGTGAAAGACATGCAAATAATAATTATTATTATTTTAATATGAAAAATAGAAAAAAAACTCATTCTAAGATCCTAAACTTTACATGATTATGTTATTAAGCCCTTGTACTTTAATTTGTATATATCAAGTTCTCAAATTTTTATTTTTGTTATTATATTAAGGGCTTTAGAGACTAAAAAGGAATATTGATAAGAAATCTATAAAAACTATATCAACAATATGAAAAAATTATATTATTTTTTTACAATATAAAAACTCCAAATGTAGCAAATATGTAAAATTATTTTATAATTTTATTTTTAAAATTTTATCAATTAAATAATATGTTTTACATAATATCATAATTTTTAAATTTAGATAAAAACTCTAATAACAGAATATTTGATTAGTCTAGATTAATCTCAAACTCGAAATAGTTAAGATAAAATCCACTGATATAGATTGGATTGATTCGGATTTTTCTTTATTTTTTACTATTTTAGATTCCTTTTTAAAAATTTAAAATTATATTTTTCAAATAATTATACACTATACATATAATGATTACCTTTATTGCATTTTTTAAATAAATTTATTATAATTTCAAATTCTACTTTAACTATTTTTCATAATGTAACTTTATAACTTTAAAAAAATAATTAAATATTATAGAGAATTGAAGGTAATTTATTAAAAAATTATTATATCATATTGAGATATATTATTTTAATTATTTTTTATACTATATAATCTTTCGTTGTGACAAAATAATATTTATTATTTTAAAGAATTAAAATATATATTTCATATTTTATAGTTAAATTAAGGCAATGTAAAAAAAAGAAAAAGGTGGTTTCAAAATAAAATGTAAAATTGGTTTCAAAAAAATTTAAAGGTAAAAGATTAAATACATTCTTAGTTCTTATATATTTCACGTTTATATTATTTATCTTTTTTCAGTAGTACTATTAATAATTTTAATAATTTTTTTTTTATGAAAAATTTAATAAAAAATAATAAAAAGATTCAATGTCTATGAATTATTATAAAGATATTTAATAGCATGCACATAAAAAATTTAAAAGTTTAATATGTATTTAACGGACGAAAATATGAAGCCATACATTACAATTGATAATATATTTTTTTATAAATTAGGTATTAGTTCATCAGATGTTTGGCATTAAATACTTTAGACATAAACTTAGCTGAGTCTTGAGAAGGCTAAACATTTACAAGAATGAAAAGCAAGAAAAACTTATCCGTTTGGCCTTGCGCTTGCATTGCATCAACCTCTTTGTTACCTATATGAAAGTTTGAAATGATTATATCTCTATAGATGACTAGTGTAATGTTAATTGTGAGTCAAAATGATTAATTATTAGATTTTAAAACGTTGAAAACACAATAATTATTGAAATATATATAAGGAGTGTCTATATCATCACCTAAAGAAATATAACTCAAAATCCATTGTAGCCTAACTCAAAATTAAAACTAAAAAATAAAAAAAATATCTATCAGAAACTCAACTCTAGCTACTACAACATAGCTGACAACAAAAAGGAAAAAAAAAAAAAAATGAATATCAAACTGTGTCATTTGTTCTCAAAGAGCAATTGTCACACCCCATTTAATAATCATTTTAAATTTCTCTTTAAGTCTATCCATTGTCATTTAAAAGACCTGATTAAAAATTTTTTTCTTCATTATGTCTCTTGTTCACCACTTAATAATTATTTACAACAAAACATACATGAATAATCAAACTAAAATATTAACTGACTGCATACTGGTCCAACCTCTATTACACTGCTAGACAGCGACTTTGAGAAGTATACTGGATGCAATCTTTAGTCTACTTTTCCTGAAATAAGATTTCATACAAAAGAGTGAGTTTGCATACTCAGTAAATAAATGCACAATGATACTTCAATCTCAAATAACGTAACAATATTTAAACATAAATAACTCATCATCATATCCATGTACGAAATAAAAAGGTTTTCCTCTTAAATGACACATAGACTATTAAAGGTTATTGTCACACGCGATGTCATAAATTGTTGTCATATAGACTATAGATATCACTGCCACAAAAAATTTCATTTTTAGTTGCCACATAGGCTATATATATATATATA
>CATIWR010124658.1:0-33853 GCA_949677035.1 Omphalea diandra | reverse complement strand
GCCCTACATATTGCTATAAGATTCCTAAAATAAGAATCCTTTGCGCTCCAGCCCCATTACCAATGGGCAGATTTGGGCTTTACTGCTTGCGCTCTTCTTATTTTCCTTTGTGGAGAATGGAGATACCCATGATCATAGGTTTGGCAGTGCGCATCATTTTCCTATGAAGTAACAAACATCCACGAGAAAATGCTACCAGTATTCCTTGAAACTTGAACAATGTAAAGGAAAAAAAGAAAAGGCTCTTCAACTTCCCATACTCAATAATCACATTCCTGTTTCCTCAATTTCTTGCAGGGACACTGACCCAATTTGATATTGGGCTTTACTGCTTGCGCTCTTGTTATTTTCCATCGAGGAGAATGGATCCATGAACATAGTTAGTTTGGTTTGGTAGTGCGCATCATTATCCTATGTAGCATCAAACATCAACAAGAAAATGCTACCAGTATTCTTTGAAACTTGAACATTGGAAAAGGTCAAAAAGAAAAGGCTCTTCAACTACCCATACTCAATAATTACATTCCTGTTTCCTCAATTTCTTACAGGTACACTGACCCAATTTGATGGTCCAACTAATTCCCATCTTCATGGGTCCACTTCTATCTTGAAGTTTCTGAACATTAAATGATGAAAACTGGGCGGAAGCTTTTCATGTTGTTCAAAGAAGATTTCAGCCCATAAAAAACTAATGGTATATGTACGCAAACAGATCATATGGGTAACAAGTAAAAAAGAGCAAGCTCTAGCCTATAAAAACATGTTTGTGTTTGTGTGCCTTAGAACTTTAACTAAAGTTTGTAGTTTGATTTTGGGTTTGTCGCAGCAGGCACTTTCACATGCTTAGTTTTCTTGACTTGAACTTGTGTTTGCATTGGAGATGGCAGTGCAGTTTGAGAACGTATGTTGGGAGCAGCAAGTGCGTTCAGGTGGACAAGGCACAGGTGCAGGATGCGCTATAAAGGTAGGAATGTTATCTCCAGGCATCAACACTGAAACTCCATTTGCATATACAGTCATCTGCAAAAATTAAAATGCAGAAAAAAAAAATCATTAATCCAAAGCCACTAGAGTGGAGGGAGATCTCAAACATTAAACATTAAGATTGTAACTATGGTGAGACCGATGGCAAATTGATCTCATCAAGGCTTCAACAAAACATTTAAGGACAATGCAGCCCAACAAATTATCAGAATCCAGTCACGACAAGCTGCAGTTGACAGCAAAACTCGCAGCCAATAAAAAAATGGATGCCAAAACCAGGAGAACAGTGTTGTTAATAAATGTCAAGAACAAAACTCTTATTGGTTTTAGCAAGAATGCTGTGCATATATCCTGTTTTTAGGGAAAATATTATAAATTAATCATTAATCTTAATCCACTAAGACTTAGCAAATAATAAATAATCTCGCATTAATTACGTTCAATTTTGCGTCCTGTTAACATGTCATTGAACAGAACATGAATTAGGATAATCTCATGATCACAGTTTATTTGGTGTTGGAGAGTCGGAACCATTGACTAACAAAAAAAACAATGACAAGGGAAAACATTGAACCAACAGATTAGATGTTTAGAAAGTATGATCACATGGGGAGTTGGAAGCATTCTCATCTCTTTTTCTTTTTTTTATTTGTGAGATAAGGTAACAGCATTATCCCAAAAAGTGACATGTGCACTTGACTTTTGCTCTTTTTCTTTAAATGATATATACTTCAGTATGCATCCCAAATGCTTAAACAATTTTTTTCAATGATGTTACACAATAGAATAACAATGCCAACAGATGCAAATTCAAGACTTCTATTCACATGACATCTAAGTTTTGAGGCTAAGAGACTAAAACTACTTGTGGGATGGACTCCACTTAAAGAAGTACAGACAACCATCTCAAATTCTTGTTGTGGTTTCTAGCTAATGTTACCAATGCACCCATAGTCTATGCATGTATCAATTTATGCCCTAAATCATTATGCTCATTGGTGATCTAAAACACCTTTATAAACATACTTCATGTGCTATGGTTGCTCTCTTTACTATGCTTTTTCTTGGACCTTTCCTTATTGCCATCAGGCTTGATTTGTAACCAAACATCACGTCAGGTCAATGATCAAGTTCTCATATATTAAAGTGGAGCCAATGTGTCTGATGAGAGTCAACCCCCAGGCAAAAATAACTGTTAATTTCTTAACCCCGGACCCCTTGAAATGCAATGTCTCCGCAACTGATAATCCAAAAACACCTTAGAGAAAATCCTGTCCATGTTGACAAGAAGATGCAGATATGGGGCCTTAGCAATCATATCACCATAGGGTAAAATGATTTAAACTTGACATACATGAATTTTCTTATATATAATCCAATTCATTGGAGTGATCCTCATAATTTGAAAATTTTTGCCAAAATCTTCTAAAAGAACCATAGTTTTACATTGAAGAGATCGGTAGTTGGCATTTGATCAACTTCTCCTGCGGGGAATGCCCCATATAAGAGTTAGCCTTCAAGTTGAACAATAAGGTGGGATCAAAAGGTGGGCCTTGTGTATTTCTCAAATGGTATAGCAAAAAGCAGACCATGGATGTGATGCATCAGGAAGGACCCCCTCATAGGATCTCCAAAATAAAATATCAACATAAACTCAGTTTATATCTTGCATCATAATAGGACATAAGCATAATAAGTGAAGCCAGGTGGACTTGACACAGATAGATTTGATAATAAAAAGATAAACTAGGGCTTGTCCATAGAGAGAACCTGTCTCCGACCAAGGGCACTGGCCAAGAGGGGCAGCATAAAAGACTGGTACCATTGAGCATATAACCAACCAACATGTACTGATATACAAGTGGGTCTAAACAACAAGAAGTACATCTACGATTGTGAGCCTTTAGCTCGGGGACCAACCATTCATTCAATAAGCAACTTAAATACTTGATGGGCCATCGCCAACAACATACTTAGGAGACAAGACACTTCGTAAATGATAATGCAAATGCAAATGAGATAATTTTAGTTTTATCTACTACTACGAACCTAGAACTTGTGCAAAACTGCATGCACACAGAATGGTTAAGGAGGTTTTTAGATGTCATCCTTTTGATTAAACTGTGAACCACCAGAAAATCTTAAATATTTAGGCACAAGAAGCTAATTTCTATTCTCAAGGACAGTTAAAAAGGATAAAACCTATATGTGATACAAACATATATTTTACTACATATTTAGCCTATGGCCAGTCTAGACTCCAGTAAAAAAGTGAACAAGGGATGCTCAGAATTGCATGATCAGGATGTAGTAATCCATCGGACTAAATGTGACGAAAAATCTTTGTTTTATGCAGAGATATATTATTAGACTTGGTAATGAGAAATGGCTGTACAGCTAGTAAAAGAGAGAGAAATAGGAAAAGAAAAGTGGCCTAAATCGAAAGATTCAACCAGACAAGCAACCAAAGATTTTCAGAGAAGAAGAGAGAAGAAACAAGGAAAAAGAAACAATGAGTGAAACGGGTAGATGCTAAATCAATGTGCGGAAAATCCGGAGCTAACTTCCGAAACAAAAACAACTCAGCTAAACCGCTTAAGGCAAAAATTAATTCACCTCTGACAAGCAGAATTATGAAACAACCAAAAAATAATAACCCACAAATTAGCAATAGAAAAACATTAGACAACAAATACTTTACGTCAGATTAGCCATCATCACTTTTTGCAAAAATCAAACCAACAACCAAAACTGTCGAGGCCAAAACAAACAAACAAGAAAGCAAGAAAAAGCAGCAAAATTTAACCCTTTCAAGAACTTAGGGGAAAAAAACCCAGTAACAGAAAAAACCATCGAAATGTAATTGAAGAGAAAGTATAAAAAAAGGAAAAGTCATGAGTAACTCACCTTTGGTGATGCATGGTCAAGCTTGGTATTGAAACCCATCTGGGATTCAAGGTCACCATGGGGTCTACTAGAGTTGGGTCTAAGAAATCTTTCAAAAATTGCCATAACTAAGAACATAGAGATGAGAATGGCAGTGGCTACAAAACCAAAAGAAACTGCACTGACAGAGTTGTCAAATTGACTCAAATGCTCCTCCCTTTGCACATTGAGAAATGGAGCTCCAATGGGTGGCCAGGCATTATAGCCACCATCTTGTTCAACCATTTTGGGAAGTCAAGATATAAACCTTAGCCCATAAAAAATATCTCTTTCTTTGTCATCACAAACGCTCATTAGCCAAGGAGAGATCTTTATGGTGTATAATAAAAAAAGGTAGGCGGTACTTAAGGCTTTGTTAACAGCAGAATCATAGCCTCAAAAGCCTCAAGGACTGCTTAAAAGCTTTGGTATTTCAGGGCATATAAAAGGAGAAGAAAAGGAAGGGAAAAAAGAAGACAAGAGAAGGGGGCATGTGGGCTATCTGAAGAAGGTAAAAAGAGTGAGCATTGGAATTTGGATAGCTATGCTTTATTAACTTGTTGCTTATATAAACAGAAGTGGGAAAATGGTTGTTTTGCCAGTTTAAATGGACAATTCAGTTTATTAAAGGGTTAAATAAGTTAGACCCATTTTTCTCCGTTATACTATTTAATCTTTTATTTTTAAGAATTATATGAAAACACCTCTATGTTTAAATTTTGTTATACGAGCACATTTTTCTGTTAATTTTCCATTAAAATCATATAAAATATTCATTATATCCTTAATTCTTAATTGAAATTTCATTTTCTATCAAGCACCACACCACTTCAAACCATCAAAACACAAAATCATTCATAAAATTCTCATTAAACTCAATTTTTTATTCATTCACGACATCAAACAAAATGATAATTCACAATTCATAAATTCAAAACGCAGAAAATCCTCAAAACATTGACTAGAAAAAGAAAGATGAAAAAAAAAACATAATACCAATTCACCGAAATCGTTACCCAGAACAAAATTGATTGTCAAAAACCAATAACAAACACAAAATCGATTCATTCGTAAAATAATAAAATCGAACCCAACAATAAACACAAAATCGAATTCTCAGAGCCAAAATCAAAAATAAATACGACAATTGATTCAAAATCAACAAAAATAAAAATAAATTCAAATCTCCTAATCTCAAATCTTTAATCTAGATTCAAAAGTTTGATGGATTTGAAAATTCAAACTCAATCTCAAATCCACAATTTTACACTAAAACAGACGCAATCTTGAAGTCACAATCTCACATAAAACACTAAAAAACATTTTCCCTCAATCACACCTCTACCTTTTACACTGGCTTTGCCAATCACACCACCATAATCACACAACATATCCCCCAATCACACAAATTCAACCTCGAATCCATCAAACCATCAATATTGGCTCTGCTTACCTCGTTGCCTCCATCACTAGTGTTTATGTTGGGCTTTTCTCCGTCCTTAAATCTTTTAAAGCCCATTGATATTTTGAAATTGAAAACGAATCAAATTATCAACTCATCGGGCCATATAGGTCTGTTTGGGAGAACCATATCAAAGAGGTGGGTTTAATTTATGCAGAGATAGAAAGTGGAGCATGGTTGCAGGGCTTGGGGGCTATGTGCAAGGTGATGAGAGTGGCGAGGTCAACTGGAGATAAATAGGATGATGATGAAAGGTTTTGAAATAAAGTTGGCTGGTGCATTGGATAATATTTTGATGGGGATAGGTTATGTTAAGATGGGGATGATGATGATGATGAAGAGTTCGATTTGACTCAACTGAGAAATTAGTGTCTATTAAGTAATGTTTAAGGGTAATTTTGAAATTTTAATAATTTAAAAATATATTTATTGACTTTATTATTTTAATTAATAGAAAATGTGTAAAATTTTGATGGAAAAATGTTATGATTTAATAGAAATAAAATTGAAGGTTATTTTAATACAATTTTTGAAATGAAGAACTAAATAATATAATAAAGCAAAATTGAGAAAAGTCATAGCATTTAACCCTTTATTAAATCAAACACTTTGGTTAGTTTGTTCGGTTGTGATTTGCGAAGTGCCCTTTTCTTCCCTTGGAAACCTTACTATGGTGGACTTCAATTTACGAGAGTCAATAAGCATGACACTCTCTGCCTCGTCCCATGCTATTCATCATGTTCTAACATAAAATAATAATAATGATAATAATTGACAGTAGTCCAAACTGATATAAAAAAAAGAAACAAATTGTGAAAAAAGGGAAGAAATGAAGGAGACTACAATAAAGGAGATAGTATTTCTATCTTATGATGAATTTGTTATTTTATTGATTAAAGTTTTATTGTTAATTTTAAATTGAACCCTATTATTAGGCATGAAAAATTATACGCTAACAACAAATATTTCATGTGCTTTATATATATATATATATATATATATATATATATATATATATTTCCTTATATATATGTATATAATTTTTTTTAAAATACATTATTCATATGAAGGCTTATTATCTTTTTTTTTTCTTTTAGTTAAAAAAATGAAATTAACTAAAACTACAGATAATAACCCCAATCCTTTAAAGGCTTATTCTATGGTTATTACCAAATTTGTCGTTGTATTTTGTTTAATATCATAAATCCAAAAAATTATGAAATTGGGTGTAATTTAAATTAAGTAACTAATGCAACAGTAACAGAAATTTGATGGTTATGCTTAACAAACTTATTGCCAAATATTATAAGCCAAAATTTAGTGATGATTTAGTGACACATCCAAATGGCCAATAATTTGTTTTTTTCTTCATTGGCCAGCAAATTTTTTTTCTTCCTTTTGGGTTGGAAGGCCTGAGCAGCAAAGCAGTGTTAAAGTCTCAAATCAATTATTCATAACTCTTTTCTTTTTTTCTTTTTTTATCATCTAAATAACAGTTCAACCAACAGCTTTTATGCAACTTTATATGCCCAATTTCACAATCATGGCTAACATTTCTTCCCCCAATGTCTTTAAATTGGAAGAAAAGAGGACATATAACATGGCAAAGATTAAAGATGTGAGCTCTCTATCTTGCTCTTGTGAAAGTCTTCTCCAAACATTCCAGGCCCAATGAATACCTTTTGTGTTTTTCCTTTCAACAGCATTCACCATCTGAATAATTAAACACATTATTAAAAAAAATTAAGGGAAGAAATTAAGAATGGACCTAGTTCTGGTTGGAAAATATTTGGACCATGAGGGCCAAAGCAAATAGTACCCATTTCTCTTTAATTAAAATACAGCTTAAGTAATTGTTTTTAATGATCAACTCCCAAAAACTCGGTATATAGCCCCTTATTGATCCACTATCGGACCTTACTAATTATTTTCTTTTTCTTTTTTTTTTAAAGAAAAACTCTAATGGAGGAAGAATTTGGGAAGTTGGTGGGGTTTTTGAGAAACAGGTATTGGTATACGAGCAAAGTGGCTCAACGCTAGAATCCGAAGTCCAAATTGCAGACAAACACTGAGCTACAAAACTCAGATTATTCAGAACTGATAATAAGGAAACAAAAGTACTACAGGATCCATTTCTTCCCTCTATCTCGAGAACACCAACACAAATTTGTGGTCCCTACTAGCCCCATTTTCTGCATACGTGTGCTCCTATGTGGCAGTCTGGCTCTTCTACCTCGCATGCAGATCATCACATATATTATTATATTAATTAGACTGTGATCAAAGTATTAAAAAGAATTAATATTTCACTTATAAATAAATTTTATATTTGATATATTATAAAATAAAAATAAAAATTATTTTTATTTTAAAGAATTTAATAAAATAAATTTTTATTTATACTAAATATAATAATATAAATTTTAAATAAATTTTATAAAAATTATAAAAATCATTTATACCAAACACAATATAAAGAGTGTAGCTAGATCTGTCCATTCAAGTGAAATTGAAACATTGTTAAATTCAAAATTAATTGTAAATTCAAGGTTAATTGATTTTTTTTTTCAACTCAGGTAACTCAAATATTTAAAATACTTGAGTTCACTTCAATTACTTATCTAAAATTTTTTATAACCTCAAAATAAATTTAAGTAAATTTCATTAAATTCAAAATTGAAATTACTTGATTTGATTTTTATTATTTGTATAATTATATTAAATTATAATATTGCATATTAAAAGTTTGATTAGAATTGCAAGATTTATAAATTGTATATTCTAATACTCAAACTCATCTTAACAATTTTATTCGGATAACTATAGCTTGACTTGAATATTGAATGAATTTTTGAGATATTTCACAATTGTCTCATGGCTGTTTCACGCTAATATAAAAACTCTAATATTATTAAACTAACTAATATTTTATATTCCTCAATCTATGATGAAGAGGTTCGTAAATTGCAATTACAGTTTTTGTTTCAATTTCAGCTACTTATTAATTTTAAAATTTTTTAGATTTAGATTTGTTTTTGTATCTTTTTTTTTTTGTTTCAAATTGCTGCTTTTAAGTGAAATGAAATATTTTATTTTATTTTGTCATTAAAAATAACTATAGTCAATTAAATTTGAATCTTAAGACTTATTTTAAATAATATAATATTTACACTAAATTAAAATAATTTTGTTGTAAGCCTTTCGCGCATTGATTATAATTATGAATTTCTTTGAATGTAAATTAATGATACTTATAAAAAATTTTATCGCAGCTATGGTGACATAAAGCTATTTGAAATACTCTTATCCACAATATTACATGCATGCATTTGTTAAAAATTGATACACTCTTTGTAACAAATTAATGATTAGTGTTAGTAGGAGGAAAAGAGTTTTAATAAAGATTTATTAAAAGAAATTCACAGTATTTTATGAGATTTGAATTTGTGACCTTAGCATCCTGAGATATTATTCCTAATCATTGGATTAAGGATCATTTATAATAATAAGTATTTTAATAATAATTACATAAAATATTATCGCTGCAAACTTATTTAGCGATTTAAAAGGAAGTACTAACGACAAACAATCCAAACCCCATCAGTTAAAATAACTGGCAACAAGCTTTTGTTTAGACGAAGAATTTCCCTCAAGATGGGAGAATGACCCAAGTGCCCACCCATGACCCATGACCCATGACCAGGACCTACCCACGTGCTCCATGTCGGTTTAATGTGCCCATTTTTGATGTCTTCCCAAACTCCATGGTCCCCCAACTTTGCCCTTTTCCCACGTGGCGCTGATAAAAATAAGAATAATTAAAGAAATGGGATTAAAAATAAACACCATTTAACAAAGTAAATAGTCTATCATTCCCCAAAAACAAAACCGACGTATCAGCTTCCTGTGTCTGCCTTTCCAGCTTCTAACCAACATGTGCACATCAAAATTCTCTACACTGTCCCCTAGATCAACGCTCTGAATAGCTTCTCAAGTCCAATTCAATCCTAGCAGTTGATTTGGGAATTTAAAAAAGTCAATAGGGTCAAACCATGAAACTGTAGTATCCCATGCGGGCCTGGACATTGTACGGTTCGCCAGTGCGGTTGCGTCCGGGGTAAAAATTGACTCGTAGAAGGAATGCATATGTTGGTGTCAGGAAGGGAGGGGAGATTGAGTCATATGGGTCAGGTGTTGCGTGGGTGAAACCACGGCGCTATCAAAATAGACAGCTTATATGGTCTGAGCCGATGGTCTCACGTGAAACGATCTTTCACTTGGTCGTGCATTGCTTTGTCACTTTCTCTCCTTTTGATGCAATTAGTAGCTTTGGAGCCAAATCCTTGACCACTACCACCCACCCTCTCTTTAACATGGGCTTGCAGGCCCATTGAGCCATATAGGAGCCAATATTCCACTGCCCAATTCTTCTTCCTCTTTTTTTTTTTTTTTTTTTCAAGGTTATTAATTGAAATTCATACTCTATTCATTGTTTTTGAAGTTTTTTCGAGATACAAAGGAGAGTGAGTAGTGGGCCAAATAGGGTTTATGTACTTCTTTTAGCTTCATGAGGAAGATGTTTTTAGTTTTTTAACCATTTTGCTTATTGTTGCAGGTTGTGGTAGTATGGGCAGAAGCCAAGAGGAAATTGCAACTTTTACTACAGTGCAGAAGGTACTTGATATGAAGCATAATTATTTCTGTCTTGGTTAATATAAGAAAGAGAGTAGAACACAATCTGGGTCGGTTTCAAACTAACTAAACAAGAGTATTGGTAAAGGCTGCATAATTCATAAATTAATTCCCATAATTGGATTCTATGGATGTTCAAAACTTGCAAGAGCGCCTATTTTCATGATCCGAGTCACCAGAATTTTTTCTATTTTTGGATAAATATCATCAAGCTGATCTGAACAGACATGTTAACTGCCTAGTTTACTTATTAATTATGGAGACAAGACTGAGAAGTTCAGTCATCACTGGCAAATTCGTACAGCATCTCTATGGTTAGACTGAGCAGCCAACAGAAACATCAATAAAAGTGATCAAAATCTTAAAAACCAAAATACTAATAGCAATAAGCAGATACAATCAAATGGTGGAAATTAAATGAAACCCTTAACTAAATTTGAACCACACAACAATGGCTACAAAGCTCTTTCTCTCCCTCCTCTTCCACAGGTTCAATGCATCTCCATGCGTTCCTGGTTGCTGAAGTGTCAAAAATATGGACCACTGAGATGGTACGTGCCAATTCTCCAGCCATCCGATAACCTGCCAAGAAATACAAGTGGGTCCCTATGGGTGCCATAGTGAGGTATAGCCGTTGGATTGGCGGCCAGTTTTCAGAGCTAGCATCTGATGTGGATATTGGATAATTTAGAGTTTGCAAATGTGACCCAGCTACCACATCCCACATATTAAGCTTCCCATTGTAAGCCTCAATGTGACCTTTCCATGCCTTTAGGCAGTCTCCGGAGCTGAACAGGCGACCACCCACATCAACAATTTGATTAGGTGGCACATCCAGTTGCCACATCCCTGCCAACAGCTCCCACTTCCCTGTCCGTGGGTCGTACACCTCAGCCGAACTCCTCTCCATCACAAATGGCTCCATTTTATCCGAACCTATTTTGACGGCAAATCCTCCAACCACATGGATCTTACCTTGAAACGTTACCCCTACACATTTGTACCTTAACGTGCTCATGCTAGGCAAAGGAGTCCACACATCGAGAGTTGGGTCGTATACCTCTGCACTTGAAGCTCCTCTTGCACTGCCCAAAGTGGACTTACCTCCAGCCACATAGATTTTGTTCTCACATACTGTACAAGCAAAATCGTAACGAGGGACATTTAACTCTGCACATTCGAACCATTCATTTAATCGAATACTGTAGCGTATAACTGATGATTTTACTTCAATATTAACGTCATTAAGTTCATCCAATGCATTAGAACCATGAGATGATGATATCTCTTTGTAACATAATCGCCCGCCAATTATGTAAATCGAATCACCTAATGAGACCATAACAAAACATTTTAAGACGTGGTTATCAATTATGCCTGGGATTTGGCTAACATGACTCCAAGCGTTGTTTGAAGGATCATAGTACTCTATCCAATTGGACATATTTTTTCGACAAAATGAAGCACAAACCCTATATTTAGACAAGGAAAATTCAGGAGAACCTGGTGGTGTCAGTGGCCGGGGCGGAAAAGGGAGGGTACCCATTGGGGTGCTAGGGAGAGGCGGTATATTTTCGAATTCCTAACGATTGATTAGTAGCTTACTAGTATATAATCAAATGATGAATGAGATATAGAAAGCGTTAGAAATTCAATGGGCAGGCCAGCGGAGAAAACAATGAAAAGAGGTTGCTTGTGGGCATCGACTAAGTGCGTTGCTTCTCAAATTTGGAGGTAATATCTAAGGGTTTCCTTGATCATTGATGAAGTAATTAGAGGCACATTTTGTTGGGTTGTTGTCTCTTGCATTGTCATCTTTTGACTCTACAAGCAACAAGTTTTGGAAAATTCGAGGGTAAATCAGGCAAGTAAACAGATTCTAGAACTTGTAGAAATCTTCGTTAGTATAAGAATGATTAGGAAAACACACCAATTTTAATCCAACATTGTTGATGGGATGAAAGCTTTTTTTTTTTACTATGAATTTAAGATTATCACGTTATATGACAAAAACTCGATTATTGAAATTAAAGAGAAAAGATATTTAAGAAACATGTACTTAATCCCTAAATTATGCCCGCATATATGATTGCCAAATAAAAAAAAGTCTCTCCCTTTGATTTCTCTCTCTCTAGTATAGTTTCTCAAAATCAGTTGACCAAGTAATTTTTGAAGAGGCGATTTTGCCCTCCTCCTTTCTGTTTTTTTTATTTAAAATTTTTAGGTATTTTTTTAGTTAATTTGCATGTTAATAATCTTTTTGTTCTCCCTTGATGGAGTGTTTGAAGCCTCCAATTGTAGAATCTTTTGTCCACTTATGGTGTTAATCTATTCATCCCTAGTTCATGATAGAGATTAAAAGTAGGACAATGATTCAAATTTCTGATTTTTACTTAGTCGAAATTCTGTCAATATGGATGATTTAGAGGTGTAATATTTTAAGTATGAAAACATTAACCTCTTTCATGCTTGGGTCTTTCTTTACTCTGTTAAAAAATTAATCATTTCATATTTTATAATTGTCTATTTTGAGGGAGTATGATTTGGAAGAAAGTACATTAATTTCGAATTTGACAAGGCAAGTTTCATCGTGAAAACGACTACGATATCTTATAGTATCGGTCATGGTTGCTGCTTTTTTAGTTAATATAATTTATTTTCTCAGTTAGGATTTGTTTTGCTAGATTTGGATCTTATAGATTTAATTTGTGGGCTATGCTTGTATTTATAATTGTTTGTTTTGCTTTTGTATTAAAATCTTTGAGAGTTTTAAAGGAATGAAATATTTTTACGACAAAAAAAAAAAAAACGATTGCCAGATATGATTCAGACTAGAAACTTGTATATAGCATATTTTAGGCTCATAACATTCTAAAAAGGTAACAAAAGGGTTAGAGGGAGCAAATCCAACAGAGATTCTACACCATGATACACTTTTGCTCTCATTAAGCAAACCCAAGATGAAGTGTTAGGCATAAGGTTTATGGTTATCCAAAAATGATGCTTTTTACCCGTGTTAATAAAGTCACTATTTTATAATTAATTTTTAGCTTATTGGATCTCATATCTTTATCTGCTTTTCTATCTTTTGCATAATAAAAAAAAATGGAGACATTAACAATGTAAATTTTAAATGTTCCAGGAATGTGCAGCAATCATGTGACAATAAAATTAATCTGTTGCATCATGGTGTCGCATATGATACGTTACTTTCCCTTGACCTTAACTTTTTTTTAGATAAAAGAGTTTTTTTTGTTGATAATGATTAATAAGTACAACTTATAACAAATAAGTAAATTTCATTGTATTGAAAAAATACACACAAAATTTATTGTAAATATGAGTTTTTTCTCTAAGTTTCATTGATCGTGTTAATAGAACAATTGTATACAACACTTTGACAACTTGCGATGGATACATCAACAAGAAACACATTCTACTCGATTGTTATATTGAGCCACAAATCGACTTTATTGTCAGTTGATAAGTTTTTAAACAAGTCCGGTCTTTTAAATACCAAATTTAAATTTCTCTTAATTCCCATAATAAAAGATAAACAAATTCCTGTAAAAAAAAACAAACTCACTTTTATCAAATGAGACAAAAATAAAAGACTCATAATAATTCATCAACAAAATTAACAAACAACTGAAAAAAGTAAATCTAATATAAGATCCTAAACGACTTTTCAACCAAATAGTTTGAAGACATTTATTTTTTTGCAAATAATGAAATTTAAGCAATCATTAGATCTTCTTTTCATATATCTTTGATTTGTTAAATGTTTTCCAAAATTTACTACTAAAGAGATATAAGAAATTTTATTATCAAAATCTATAAACTTTTATCAACTCATACTAATAATATGAAAAATGATTTGATTATTTATTATAACTAGAAAAAAACTATAAGAGGAAAAATAGGAAATAACTAGAAAGCAAAAAGATAGAGTTGACTATCATCTATGACAAATAAAAGTCACCGATGATAGTGAAAGGGAAAAAAAATCTCTATAGACAATAGTTAGAGTTTGAATTCTAATAGATTGGAATGCCCCCTTGACCTTTACTTATATACACATAACATAGGAACACAATCTTGCTTCTGCTTTTAATTTTCTTTTTTATATGGATAGATCAAAATTTATTTCCTTTTTTTTAAGAAAAGAGCCCTTAAATTCAAATTTTTGACTCTGTATGTTAGGAGATAAAACATTTACCAGACTTATTAAACTAATTATCGTCTCTTTTAACTTTGATAATAATGTAAAATTGGTTATATTATTATTTTAAAAAATTGATTTATATATTTCCCAATTTTATTCAATATAAAGACAAGTTTGAATAAATTTATTTACAATGAATTTAATAAATTTCGAAGAAATTACTTTTTCACTTACTCCAAATAGATTGAAAGCTTGTAAGTTATAAGGTAAAAAATGATGAGTGTTGGGCTCATATAGTGGTCTCAGCCCAATTGAACAATTCAAAAGAAAACTTTAAAAAAAGCAACTGCACTTTCTTCTAGGGGAGGCCCATTTGGTAGCCCGTGTTTTTCATTTTGGAAATTGCTTCTCTACACCTCTCTCTAATAATTTGGATAAATCTAAGAGTGGCATTACAGGAGTTAATGAACGAAAGCAACAAATCAAGAGTCAAAACTGAGTAGATTTGCCATGGAGAAGCAGAAACAGAAGTAGAAGAGAATCAGGTTATATATGGATATAAGAATGGATTAACTACCAACTTGAATAATAATCCAACCCTTTTTGATATTTGGGTCAATAATTGTACAAGGAAGTAAAATTTATGGAAAATTTTCACTGACATCAGAAAGAAGTTTAAATTTGTCACAAAGGGTCAAAAATTCAGAACAAAAGTTTGTTGGAGATCAATCTGAAAAAGGGGAACAAATAAGAACAAAATCTTATTGTGAGATACAGCTGATTTTTTAGTAGGGACTCGAATAATTGGACTGACAAATTGAACGATGAGTCTGGCTTTCCTTTACCAAGAATTATTCTGGTTTGTACATTATATTCTCTATGCATACACATATGTTTCTATGTTATGGTTCTTTCCAACCCTTCATCCATAAATTTTATTGGGGTCCAACAATGACTTGTTGAATTGAATTGTTGCTTTCACCCACACAATTAGGGGGTGAGTGGGAAAAAAAAAAAAAATCTAAAAATCAAAATTCACCCAAAAATTGATGCAAATCAAATTTTAAATATTATTTAATCGATTTAATGATTTTAATTTCAATTTCAAATTTTATTGTAAAAATTTAATTTTTAATTTAATTATAGTTTTACATGTCAATTAATCAATCAGTTTACTAAAAAAATTTACCTATATTAAATGTATACACTTAATTAATATGAACCCACTTAATCTCATGCGAAGTGATATTCATTCATTACTTTTTATTATTATATAAAATGATTTATGATAAATCTGCATCTAAATAAGAATTTGTTCCTCGAATTTATATTATATAAAATTTGTAGAGAATAACCGAGGTCTAAGACAAAAATGGCCTAATTGGCAAAGGGTGAACTGACAAGTCATTTTGAAATAAGTCCACAAGATGCGTCCCATGGTAGGGTAAGATAATGATAATACGGTGTTGTAACAGTGGAAGAAGTGGTGCACTTAAAAAGATGGTAACAAAGAAGTTAGAAGAAGAAGAAGAATACATCGTGGGGACTGTGACAAAAGGAAATTTATGAGAAAATGAGATTGTATACGGAAAGGCAACATGGCTTCGGAGATGAAGACAAAAAGAAAGAACCTACACTAAAGTCCATTAGTTAATCAATGGAACTTCATTCAATTTTTCTTGTGAATTTGATTTTGATTGATCATATTAGTTAGGGTTAACTATAAATTTAGTGTCTAATCTTTTCAATTTTTTCTATTTAATTAAATATTTAAATGCTTTTTCAATATAGTGTTTTTCTTAAATCAATGACTGATTGGATATTTAGTAAGTAAAATGAAACTCGTTTTATTATAGGATGACACACCATCGTATGAAGATGAAAAAAATAAAAAAAAAAACAAAAATGCCATTTTCTTTCTAAGGGCACTGAGAGTTATATGAGAGATCACTAAAGGTACTTTTCATCATTTTTTTTTTCTTTTTCAGACGATGGTTTATCATCCTACGTTGTAATAAAATGAGTTTTATTTTGCTTAGTAAGTACTTGGATAGTTACTGATTGAAGAAAAATATCACATTGAAAATATTTTTATGCATTCAGACACTTAATTGAATAAAAAAATGTTTAGACACTAAAATAGAAAAAATAAAAAAAAATTCAAATATCAAATTTGTAATTACCCTTACTATTTATCTCCCATTGCCCATTTTTTTCACTATGGATTTGCTTGTGAGTTGGCCTAGCATTTCAATTGTAAAGGCTTAATTAAAAGTTTATCATTTAGATTTTTTTCCTTTGAATTTATTGTTGGAAAGAAATACATTTAATATTATTAGTTTTTACTACAAGTGCATTGTACGTGATTTAAATAATTATTAGACACATAAATTAATTAATTTTTCAATTTTATATTCATATAAATAAAGAGAATATATTATGTAAAGTTATAAATAATTAAAATTTTTCTAAAACACATATAAAACAAACTTTTGAATAAATATAATCTTTTATTAATAAGTGAATAAAAAATAAATTTCAAACAAAATGATGAAAAATCAAATTGAAAAACTAAATAGAGAAGAGTTATACAAAATTAACAACAAAACTAAATAAAATAGTATCAAGAAATAAAAAGATATTTTCATCATTTATCATCAAATAATCACAAATTTTAAAAATTGAAATAATAATTAATTCTATAAAAAAAAACATTGACCATTCAATTAAATTTTATAAGTTAAGATTACTATGATCAATTTAAAAAAAAAATTATATCTAGAAATTTTCTTCTAATTAACTATTTTTATAAATAGTATAGTATAAATTTCAAATATTGTAAATTTTAAAATTAAAATAATAATTAATTTTATAAAAAATATTATCCATCAATTAAAATTTATAACTTAAGATTATTATTGTCAATTTAAAAATTTCATATCCTTTTATGCCCAAAATTTGTTTTCTCTAATTAGCTACTTTTATATATAATATAGATAGATAAATTACATTTATCTTAAATTTTAAATGTTTGAAAACTAAAATAACATAAACTTAAAGATACAAATATTTATATTTATTATTTCAATTATTTTAAACAAACACAAATTTCAAAATTTTAACTAATAATTAGTTTTATCAAAAAATTATTTATTCAATTGAAATTTATAATTTAATGTTATTACTGCCAAATTAAAAATATTTTTATATCATTTTATGTCCAAAAAAGATTCTCCTAATTACTTTTAAAATAGTATAGATATAAATAGATTTTCAAATATAAATTTATATATAATATAGATAGATAAATTATATTTATCTTCAATTTTAAGTATTTAAAAAATAAAATAACATTAACTTAAAGATATAAATATTTTCATTTATTATTTCAATTATTTTAAACAATCACAAATTTCAAAGTTTTAGCTAATAGTTAGTTTTATAAAAAAAATTATTTATCCATTAAAATGTATAATTTAATATTATTATTGTCAAATTAAAAATATTTTACATTCTTTTATTTCAAAAAAGATTCTTCTAGTCACTTTTAAAAAAGTATAGATATTGATAGACTTTCAAATATAAAAAATTTTAAAATTAAAATAATAATTAATTATATAAAAGAAATATTATTCATCTAATTAAAATTATGGTTATTATCATGAAGTTTTAAAAATTATATATAGTTAGCTACTTTTATATATTGTATAAAAGTAAAATAACATTAACTCGAAGATATAAATATTTTTATTTATTATTTTAGTTATTTTAAACAATCTCAAATTTTAAAGTTTTAAGTAATAATTAGTTTTATAAAAAATATCCATCAAATTAAAATTTATAATTTAAGGTTATTGTTGTCAAATTAAAATATTTTATATCCTTTTATATCCAAAAAAAATTATTCTAGTCACTTTAAAATAGTAAAGATATAGATATATTTTCAAGTATAAAAACTTTTAAAAATTAAAATAATAATTAATTATATAAAAAAAATATTATCTATCTAATTAAAATTATGGTTATTATTGTCAATTAAAAAATTGGTATATCTTTTTATGTCCAAAAAAGTTTTATTTAGTTAGCTACTTTTAGACATAATATAGATATAGTATAGGTTATAATTTTTTTGAGAAAAATATTATAAATTTAAATTTGTATTTCAAGTTTTTTTAATTTCTTAAATTTTTTCAGAATAGAGATTAATTGATGAAATTTAAACTCTAATTTTCACTTCCATATAGTCTTAATTTACCATTAGTTAAGAAATTAATTTTTTTCAGTTGTTTTTATGATTTTATTAAATTAGTGAAATTTATGGTTGTAATAATAAATTTATAATATATATAATTTTAAATTTAAAACTGATTTTAATCTCATAAAATATTTGATTTGACGAAAATCTACTTCAATTGAAGATTTCAAGGATTTGATAATATAGCAAAAACAAAAACAAAAAAAAAAAAAAAGAAAGAAGATTCGATGAATAAAATGAGAAATTTAAAAAATCATGTGAATTAGTTACATCAAAATTTTTGGAATTAACTACTAATATATTGAGAATCAAAGTGTGAATCTAGCACTTTATTTTCCTAGTTTGAAATTTCCATTTTAAATTAAAAATTCAAAAGTAAGGATACCATTTCTAAGTCAAAATGGCTAAATAGAATTTAAAAATATCGCCGGATTTTAACTAGAAGAAAGATTTCGGTGTACCTAGTCCAACCTAAACCAAAGAGGTTAGTGGAGATGAGTATGGAGTTAGTGCCACTAAAAACATGCAAACGGCAAAAATAAGGTTAAAAAAAACCATTACCTAGTGAGGACGAGGAAGTCATTATTTTTTGGCCGAGGAACGCAACAAAGATCGCTGTACCATTCTTACTACTGCAACAACCACAACTATCTGATAGTGATTGGACTATCGAGGAAGAAGGGTAGGCTCACTGCCCACTGTAACCTCTCTTTTTCTTTTTTTTTTTTTTCACCTTTTCTTGCATTAGATGATGGAATTTGACAGTCCCAATGTAATGTCAAAAAAAGCACATGGCTGTGGAGTCTGCGTACTAAAGCTGCAGCAGCTTCTTTGAAAGGCCCAAAAGATTTTGCTTTTTCTTTCTTTCTTGCCATTCATTCTTGTTTCTTCTTTCAAAAGTTTAGGGCTTTTTTTTTTTTTTTTTGGCTTTTCTGCTTCTTTTGTATAACGTCGTGTGTGGCTAACTTCCTATTTCTTCTCTTGTGTCTTCAAGAATCAAGATATATTTGGCTTTGGGTTGTTGGGTTCGTGAAAGAGTCTCGAATGCTTGTGAATATGGGTTTGGTTGGGAGGTTAGAATGGGTCAATAGTTTCAACAAGAAACAATGCAAGAGCCTGTTTTGGAGATTGAAGGCAGCAGTGAAGAAGGCTGTGAAGAATGGTGGTAAGAAGCAGATCAAGTTCCAGTATGACCCTTCAAGTTACGCTCTTAATTTTGATGATGGTTGCTACCATTTGGGTGGAGGAGGATATGAAGCGAAACCAGGAAAGAATCAGGATGGCAATAAGACTGTATGGGTTTATGTTCTGTGGGTAGAATCTTGAGGGATTGATGGAACAAGATTTGTTTGTTTAATTGCTGCTATTTATGTTCTGTTCTGTTTTATAGATTTTGATCTTTTGGTGGCATTAATTGCTGCACCCTTTCATTGTAAATTTGGTTTGGTTTCCAGTTTTCAGTTTTCAAATTTCACTTGGTAAAGAAGAGAAGCAGTCAGTCCAGGGCACTATTTGTCACCTTCCATTTCCGTTTTCACTTTCTCGCATTTTTTTCTCTCTTTGATAGGGTTTTAAATAGTCCCCCAAATCACACCAGTTGGTACAAGTGAGGAGTGCATTCCTTTTGTGTATCCTCCAGCTGGACCAGCATGAAACCAGCAGTCATGAAAGATGGCTTCATCTTATCTCAACACATAAATATGCCTGTTCACTGAACGAGTAACTCCATCTTTTAACCTGGTAACCCAAGTTTTCCATTGGCAGCTCTTCAACAAGCCAAGCCTCCATATAGCATCCAATCTTCCCATAGCTACATCACTTGTCCCTAGGTTACTGCGTGCATATGATTGCAGCTACAGCTAGCAGCCTATGACGGGCACTGGTTCTCATTTACTTGCGTAAAACCTTCCCTTTTGTTGGTCTGTCTTTCTTCACCTTAGAATTTTGACATGGTTGTCAAATTTACTGTAGGCTCAAGGATATGATACATTTACTTAAATGGCCTGTCTGCCGTAGTAATAGAAGAAATCACAATATGCTTTGCGTCATCCTTGGTTCCATACAATTAATTATACGTCAGGACGATAGTTTTTTTTTTTTTTTTTAGCATATAGGGATAACCTTGAATTCACTGGAGCTGCTTCCGTCTATCTTAACCTAAACGTGAAATGAATATGCAGAATCTGAAAATGATGCAAACTGCATTAGCAAATCAATTACACAAGCATTTAGGCTGTTAAACATCTAAGAAGAGAATAAGCACCCATCAATATTAACAACATCCAATAAATAAACTGCCTAATGTCTTTCTGAAATAACAATACATTAATTTTTTGATGATTCCATCCCAACTGTATGTTTGCAATCTATCGCCATCCAAATCTTCCACACAGCATTTCACAATCTAACGCCATCCAAATCTTCCACACAGCATTTCATACTGCAGGGTCTTCAAGCACAGCTGTAGATAAATTGTTTATTCGAGGATAAGCAGCTTTCTCATCAAGTTGGTTCTGAGCCCATATCAACATTTTTAACAAACTCGGAAGCTTTGGGTCTGTGGTAAAGCCAGATAAGAACAACACCAAATTAATGTTGATCAAGTCAATTAAGTAAAGATTCCAGGACCTTCAAATTTTATAAAGAAACAAGGTTGTAGCCTAAAACACAAAGCGTGATTGTCAAATGCAATGCTAACAGAGAACTCATTGAATCATTAATTTATGTAAGCTACTGCATGTCTAAGGATGTTGTTACCAGCTACAGAGAAAAATAACTTCAGCAACTCAGATAACTTGAATAGCTAAAACAGATGTTCAGTTTATGCTCCCAGGCCGTGACCATTAAAGAAACAACAAAGTGTATGCTTCTAGCTTCTTAATATTTTCCTACAGCTAAATTATAAAACTACCAGTGCTATGATAATTTTTGGTTTTTTAGTATATGGAAGTCGGTTTTCAGAAAAAAACTTATGACCACCTGCACTATGAAGAAGGCACGCGACCTCTACCCTACTAACCCAAAAACTATGCTTTGACAAGTTTCCAGCAGGGTACTTCCAACTTGATCCAAGTTTCTTAAATGGTGAATTCAAAAATCATGAAGAGTTGGAAGTCCAATGCTTGCAACCAGTTAAAAAAATATATAATATGACTAACAAATCCACTAACCTTTTTCATGACTTTGGCTAGTTAGGATGGCTGCATTGACTTCACTTGCCGTCTTCAGGCGCTGAGAAATATCCAGAAGTTCTCCAACAGGGCAGTTGGTGACATCTTCAAAAGCCAAAAGGGCAACGGTCCTCTCCAACTCTTCTAAAAAGCTTTGCTGCAGAAAATTTCAACTCATTCAGAGTCGCATTTCGTCATTCAAAACATCCATTTAAAAGTCCAAATATAATCACACGAACCTCTCCATTACAACAGTATACTAAAGTATTGCATCAAGTTTAAACAATAATAAAACAGTCAATCAATGAAATTCATTTGCATTGAGAAAACAACAGACCATGGGTGAACTTCAAAGAAACAAACTAAGAGGACATGACAAAGATATGATAAATCCAGATTTACATTTTCTTCTCCCCTGGGTGCAAGTTCCTCCTGAGCAAACTCCAAAGCCTCTTCTACTTTTCCATTTCGAATCAATTCTATCAACCGCTGCTGTTGGAGATGGAAAAATAACTGGGGATTTGTATCCAGTATCTGCAAATGTAATTTTCACATTAGGAAAATCCAGATAAAATAATATGTATAAGTCCAACAATGATGAATAAAAGAATGTCCCATGCGCAAAAAGCATCTATGCTTCTCAACTTCCATAACCACCAGAAAATATGATATTTGTTGTTGTAATTCGGCTACAACTGTTTTTTCTTCTAATTGTTGGCACTAAACAAGAAAACAAAAAATAGGCCAACAGCCATCAATAGGACTACCGTATGAAATACTAATGGTTGACCTAACTATGGCTGCAGATTTACAATGATACAGTATTATGGCTTATTCTGCTTCCACAGAAACCATTTACAAGAAACATCAATCCTTCCCCAACTTTTGGGGTTCATTGTGCAACCAAATCCTTCGACATACATAAACATTAGTATCAAAATAAATGAAGAGGGAGTGATACTGTGATCATTAACACGATGTTAAAATGCTTAATTTGGCAAAAATCTATGTTAATTGGGTAAATAAGATGGCTGCAAACCAAAATTAAAAGATAAAACACATGCATCTATTGTCATATGACTAAGGCAGCTTTTAAAACATTGAAAAATAAACAAAATGAACAAACTAGTGAGCCAAATAAGCACCATCCTCGCAGGTTTTGATAAACAAAAAACAGTGATCGCAAGAAATGCCCTACCTCAGGATTTAAATCATTAACTTTCTCAATCGCATCCTCAACATTTCCACACTGTACTGCCTTTTTAACGGCCATGCGATCAGTGATTGTTGCAAGATCTATATCTGCTATTGGCCAATAGGAAAATCACATGATTTTCACAGCTCCAAAATCCAACAGAACACATTAGCCACCAAAAGCAAGAACACCCCACTACTACAAAACTAAAGAACTAAGGATACGTTCAGTTCCAGATTCCATACGGAATTTCTCAGCAGCATCAACATAACCCTCAGTGACAAGAAAGTTCATAACCAATTTATTCATATCTTCTTTCCTAATCTTTACATCATTGAGCTTCTTCTCCCACTCTTCCCTCGTGATCACCTTTTTTGACGTAGCCTGCAGACAACAAACATAAGCATGAGGACACTACCATCCCACAAGGTTCCTCTAGGCCTCTCTAATTCCTGTATCTGTCATATCTAATTTCCAAAAAAAGCAATAGTTAAAAAATAAAATTTGGCATTAGCGTCATTATGGCAAATTAAAGAACATCACAAACAAATGATCCTCAAACACTTGTGCAATCAAATTTCAGATACAACAATATCAATCCAAAACCCTAGTTAACAGCAGAAAAACATTTACTGAGAAAAAAAGTCTCTAATTACCATTGCGTCAATGAACACCCGTAAACTCAATAAAATCCAATCAAATTCCAAATGAACAACTACTAGATTAGCATCACCATCTAAATAAACAAGTAAAAACAAAATCTAAAACCCAAATTAACAATTAGAAGAAAAAGAGAATCGGTAGTTACCATCGCCTCGATTTCTGCAAGCTGACGAATGACAATCCAGAACAGTGACATCAGTGAACGGCAACCATCAACGCCATCGATATCCCAACAACCGGATACCACTAATCCCTGCAGCCAAACAAGTCCCAAGAACAAAATAGTCAAAAAGAAAAAAAGCCTGGCTCTTCAAAGTGCAGCAGCAGTTTCCCAGATATGTATTGTATGAGGCAATGCGACGGCGTTTTCCAATTAAGATGCGTTGCTCGTTGGTGTTGCGATTATATTATTTGCCAGTTCTGTTTATGCTTTTCTTGGCAGTTAGTTTTCTGTTCTCGGGTTTTCGGTTTGAATCCGATCTGGTGATTGGATGGGTTTGGGTGTGGATATTCATTTTTTGTTATTTTTTATACACCCACGAGCTATGTCATCTTTGACTTGTTATATCATGAATTCTGATTGATATAGGAATATACATCAAAATATTTATTATATGTGCTATAAAAAACGTGCTTTTTTTTTATATATATTTCTCTTTTTTGGTACACTTTTTTTTAAAAAAATCTTTTTCTTGTTTAATATTTTTTTTCTAATAAATAAGATATTTATTCTACAAAAATCAATTTACATATATATAATTCATTTAATCTAATGAATATTTATTTTATATTACATATAATATCAAAATATAAAATAAAAATTATAGAAAATAATATAATAATAAGAAAAATGTAACTGTATTAAAATATTCAATTAAAAATAAAAGAATACAATAATCTAAGATTAATTATAATATATTTTATATTTAGTTTATAAATTTTATACTATTTATCAATTTTAATATTACAAAAAAATAACAATATCCAAATATTTAACTATAAAAAATAAACTTACAGTTTACAAAAATGAACATACAATTTACAAAAAATAAACGTACAATTTACTGATAATGAACCTATAGTTTACTTATAATAAATTTATAATTTATATCAAATGAACATGTAATTTATAAAACATGAACATACATCTTACAAAAAATGAACATACAACTTATAAAAAATAAACCTATAGTTTATACCGAATAAACCTACAGTTTATAAAAAATGTACTTACTACTTACAAAAAATGAACAATATATTACAAAAAATAAACTTATAATTTATTGATAATAAATCTACAGTTTATGCCAGAATGAATCAACGGTTTACAAAAAATAAACCTACAGTTTTAAAAAATAAATCTAAAGTTTACAAAAAATGAACCTACAATTATTGATAATGAATCTACAATTTTATATAAAAAAAGAAATTAATATATAATATAATTTAATATAATAATATAAATTAACATTTAATATAATAATATTTTATAATTATTCTAATATAATTTAGTATAATTAATTAATATAATAATATAAATGATATTAAATATTTATATATAATAATATAAATTATCTAATTATAATAATATAATATAATTATATATTATATTAATATAATTATATAGAAAATTATAATATATAACAACATTCAAAAATCATTCAAAAAAAGAAAAAAATAAAACAAAAATAAAAAGAAGTAAGAAGTTGTATACATTAAGAGCATGTATTTGTTTTTTCTTCCACGTATCATATACTTTTAATCCATATTGCTATATGACAGAGATTTATAATATAATTTATCGTCATCATATGCTTGGGCCTGATTTACATCATCTATTCACTTGAAAAATGATTACACCGAGACAAGAGGATTAACTGCATTGATATGGGTTTCAAAAACTACATTGATATATGTCTCACGCTCCAATTACAGCTTAATTTGCTTCTAAATAATCCTACAATTACAAGTGAAAGAGTTAGTCAAGTTGGCGGGGATATATACAATACAACCTCTTTTAATGAATATCCTAATAATTAATAGCTTTAAAATTTAATAAAATTTTAGAAAATCAATTGCATTTCATATTTATAAATTAATATTTCTATTATTTAATGATTAATATGAAATACTAAAAAAACTACTAAAAATATTAATTAGTAACAACACCATTTATCTAAAGTGATCATTTGCCGTCATAGTACGCTTGGGCCTGAATTACATCATCTACATCCTTGAAAAATAATTATACCAACACAAGAAGATTAACTACATTGATATGGGCTTCAAAAACTACATTGATATGTGTCTCATGCTCCAATTACAGCTTAACTTGCTTCTAAATAATCCAACATATATAATTGAAAGAATTAGTCAAGTGGGCAGGGAGAAGTACAAGAAAATCTGTCTAAATTAATACTTCAATAATTAATAACTCTTAAAATTTAATAATATCTCAGGGAATTGATTGTATTTCATGTATATAAATTAATATTTTTACTATCTAACAATTAATACAAAATATGAAAAAAACTACTAAAAGTATTCATTAGTAGAATAAATATTCATTGCAAAACCATTTATTTAAAATAGTTTATTTATTCTCACTTGTTATAATCTCAAACTGTATATCATACAATATCTTATATGTTGCAATATGGGTAGAATTTAAAAGGTCAAATAGAGAAATACACGAATGAATAGATCTAAACTAAACCTTTTCATATCTCTTATATTTAATTTTTAGTTGAAAATATAAATCATCTTTGCAACTGTTTTTTCTTAAAAATATATATAAATTTATTTCAACTCACAACAATAAATAATAGAATTAATAACTTGAATATATATATATATATATAAAGAGAGAGAGAGAGAGAGAGAGATTTCTACAAATTAATAACCTCCACTAATTAATAAAAAATTTGACAATGAGTTATATTAATTTAGAGAGTTTTTATTGTATCTATTATATTTCTTTATTAATGAAAATTAGATTTTCTTGAAAGGATCATTTGAATAAAAACTATTCCCTCCATTCCTAAATATCTATCATTTTTTGCTATTACACAAAAGTTAAAAAAATTATCAATTTGATTACATTCTAAGAAAAAAATGATTCAATTACTCTTTTTGAAAAAGAAAAGAATGTGAAAAAGACTTATTGAAATTGATTAGAACCACATTATGACATTAATTATTGCAATGATAGAATTAGAAAAATAAAAATAAAATTTTATTGATATTTTAAAGTGACAGATATCTTATAATAATTTTTTTAAAACAGTGACAAATATTTAGGAACAAAATGAGTAATCAAGTGCAATTACTTCTTTTTTAAAAAGGTTTATTGGCTCATAAAATCTAAATATATTTCAAATTTTAACAAAATTAGCAAAAATTAATAAAATTTTGACAAATCTAACCGAAATTCAAATTGATTAAAATAGAATGATGCATCTCGTTACAATATCGAGTTAAAATAATGTTAATTGATGTTGGTAACTAATGTTAAATTATTTTACTATTTTTTTTTTATAAAAAATCATATTAGTTGGTTTGTCATTCCACGTTAGATATCATTCTATCTTGATCAATTTTAAAATAATGTTAATTGATGTTAGTAACTAATTATAACTAATTTTACTAATTTTTTTATAAAAATTCATGTCAATTGATTTGACACATCATGTGATAAATCATTTTATCTTGATCAATTTTAAAATATTGAGTTAAAATAATGTTAATTGATATTAGTAACTAATGCTAACTAATTTTACTAATTTTTTATAAAAATTATGTCAATTGATTTGTCACATCTCGTTATATATTATTATATTTTGATCAATTTGAATTTTGGCTAAATTTGATAAAATTTTATTATTTTGGCTAATTTTGTCAAATTAAAAAGATTGACCAATTTTATCAAAATTTTATTAGTTTTGTGTAATTTTATTAAAATTAAAAAATTGATCAATTTTATCAAAACTCGAGAAAATTTGAATTTTATGAGCCAATAAACCTTTACAAAAAGACCAAACTAAGCAAATTAAGTAAAAAACGATGATCTAAAATTGGCCTTGTCTTTTTGTTTTGCTTATTCATTATTTTTTTTACTATTCTATCTATTTTTATTTTAATAAATAAAAATGTATATTTATTATTATAGATTTTTATAATTTTATTTATTTCTTTTTATAAACTTTGACGAGAGTTTTTAGTTTTTCTTTTATGGAAATGTGGTTTCTCTTATATAAAGTTATTATTATCCTTTTATGGGATTAATTTATAATAATATGGAATTAATATGTTTATTATAGTGATTCAACTGACTCATTTAAAGATAAAAATATCGAGTTGTAGTTTATTATATCTATCAAGTAGAGTATGTTTCCTGTTGTTATGCAAAATTCAATATTCTGTCAACATGATTGTTTCTATAAAACAATATCATCACTTTTGGAATTAGGTATATACTTGGTGACAATATAATTTGTTATGGATTATAAAATTTGATTTTTTATATGTGCTAATAATCTTGTATTTAATATTTAATAAATGAAAATTTTTCTCTTTAATCTAAAAAAAATCTCAAGTGAAGTGAAATTAATTAAGCTCATTGATATTCAATTCCATATATTTTTATTACTCTCCTTCACTTATTTTTCAAGGTTATTGAGAGAGTTGATACTATAGGATAAATTAATAAAAGAGACTATGCAAAATAAGGTATCCTATTTGTTTAATAATAAATTAAAATATTCTATATAAGTCAAACTATTATCTATTTTTTTGTTTAATTAGATAACAATGCCTAATATAAGCTGACCCACTGAAATCGGTGTAGATCAATGTCGACATGACTTTGACCGAATTGTGCTTTATTGCTATACATATATATACTAAGTCTAACTCTCATTTTGGTTGGGTATAATAATAATAATAATAATAATAATAATAATAATAATAATAATAATAATAATAATAATAATAATAATAATAATAATAATAATAACAATAATAATAATAATAATATGTCCAAAAATTAAACATACCACACATTGATTTTCACCTTTTACTTGCTAATGATACCATTTTTTTAAAGCAAATAAAGAGATTAGATCTAATTTTAAACTTATTCTCTCTAATTTCCAATTAGCTTTAGGATAACTCTAATTTTTAAAATCCAGGATTATTTTTGATAAATTTGTTCCTTAGGTTCTAAGATAGTAAATTCAAAATACCCTACAATTCAAGCCTATAGGAGTGCCAACTAAATATTTGGGTCAACCATGTGGGGAGAAGTAAGAGGGATACCTTCCTATATATAAAGGAGAAACTTTTGGGAGGATCAAATTTTGATAGAGAAGTTTTATTTCTTATGGTGGTAGAGATATTATGATTAGGTCTGTCTTATCTACCATTCCCTCCTTTACTATGTCATACTTTTTACTTCTTAAATCCTTTTGTGAAGAACTAGATTATATTTTAGCAAGATTTCAAAGAAAACAAAATGTGGAATAAAAAACTTCTTCCTAGACATCTGGATAGTACTTACAAAGCCAAAAATATTGAGAGGTATGAGATTTAGAGGATTCTTTCTCCTAAATCTTGCCTTGTTGGCCAAATTAGCTTGAAAGTTGATTATTGAACCAAATTCATAATGGGCAAAACTCATGAAAGCTATTTATTTCTGATCCTCAGATTTCTGAGAAACTTAGAAAGATAACAACGTCTACTGGGTTTGGAGAAACTTAATTGAGTGCATAGGTATAATTGGGTGGATGTCAGAAAAAGATCAATAATGGCCTTAATACTTTTATTGGGAACAATCTTGTGAATTTAAATTATTTTCAAATCCAACTGATATGTGCAGGGCTTTAAGAGTATGTGATCTTATTAACAATGAGAACTATAATGCTAGATGCATTAATCAAAAAAATTACCAACCTAGAAATGCAGGTTGCACATTGTACACCTATTAGTACTCCTAATATGGTGGATGGTTAATTAAGGCACTTGAATAAGCATGACAAATTCTTAGTCAAATCAGGCTTGGCTCTAAAGGAGAAGTTTTTACTTCTCAAGTCAAACCAAGAGCTAAAATTCTAATTCTCCATTTGGAATATGTAGATTCCCTTTAAAATTAAAGCTTTTACGTGGAGAGCTATTAGAGACAAGTTCTCAGTAGGCCAAGTTTTAGCTAAAAGAGCTTGAAACTACTGAGCATGTGTTTATTAGCTGCCATGTGGTTAGTAGAACTTGATTTGCCTCTTCCTTATCATATATTTCAAATCTTCAAGACTCAGTTGCTTCGCAAATTGGTTGGATAAGATTGTTAGGACGTGGGGACAGAGCACTCTGATTACTATCTGTTACATGCTTTGAGTTATATGGAGAGTAGGGATGAGCTTATCTTTTCTCATTAGAGTTTTGACACTATTGAAACAACTGAATTAGTTGATGCCTTAACTAATGAATTTATATTTTTGCCTCATGATAATTGATAGCTAAAATTTAAATGATCATACCAAGTGTATTAGTTATCAAATAGTAAAAAAAAGATTGTTTCCATAAGGATTTAACAGAATAAATACTAAAACTATAGTCAACCTATGATTATTTGGGCAATTGAATTCAAACAACAAATAAAAACTATGAAAATTCAAAAACTAAATGCAAATAAAAGAAAGCGATAATTAATTAAAGTTGCAATAATCAAATTTAAAGAGCTAAGACTATTAGTTCATCTAATCACTTCACTAGATTTTAATTAATTTAGTTTAATCAAAATAATTTATTATTTTTATAAGCTGTGATTTTTTTTCTAAAATTGCCTAATAATCCTTCCCAAAATATATTAATCATGCTCCTATCAAGTAATATTTAGATCTCTCTATAGAATTCTCGAAATACAAAGCACATTAATTTTTGTGAAAAATTTGTAAAATCAGATGAATCATGTATATGTATCCCTATATACCATTCAATTCACATAATAAATTATTTGATCAATTATGTAATATTTTTTCGTAATTCATTCACATAAAATAAATCAATTAAGAGGTGGTCAATTTTCTCAATAGCATTAAACACAATAATTCATGGACAATATAAAAATAAAAATATATTAATTAAATAAAATAAAATCAATCCATTGTTGTGATAAGATTTCTCATAGCTTTTTCTACAAGAAAATTAGCTCATGAATAAGAAAAGAAAACTAGAAAGAATAAGAAAATTGAGGTTGGTTGCACTCTCCATTTTCTAATTCACGTTTCTTCTCCCCTTTTTCTTTCTTCAAGAGAAAATACTCTCATTTATAGCACAAAAATCTCTCTAAAAAATCTTTATAGAAATTAACTTTCTCATTGATTTTGGACAATATCAAAAGAAGATTTAAATTTAGGGTAAATCTATTAAGTTAAATCTCTTAAATAAAATATGATCCTTTACAAAAATTAAAATAAAATGTAGCTCTTGTTCTTCTAAATTTGTTAGTCTCATATTAACAAGTCGCGTTTGCACCTTATCACAACAAATCTTCTACTGTAAAATTGCATTTCACCTCTTTTTACTTTAAAATTAAAAAATCTTGCAAACTGATGTCTAATATCTCATTTTCAACCCTAATGCACATAAAATATCAAATTTAAATTTCTTGAATATATAATTCAATTAAATTAGAAATTAAACACAAAATATGAAAAATTTCACTACAATTAAATATACACTTTTATATCTTATCAATAATTTTGGGGTCTTCAGAATGCTAATCCTTTAATGGTGAGAGAACCCTTTCCAGTAAGTGTAAGCAGTTGTTCCTATACGTCGATGTATGCTGACTTCAATATGGAAAAGTATCATGCAGTTATTAAAGTGATTGTCATAAGCCAGCATAAACAAATTATCTATGGACTTATTTGAATGAAAGCCTGCAGCTCTCAAGATCATGTTGATGTTGAGGCTTTAACGCCGAGACGAACAACAATCTTACAAATTTTTGTTTGTTTTGTTGTAATTTATACTTAGTAAACATTTGTTTTCTTCCCTTGGCTTGTGTTAGGTGAGAGGTTTGGGATGGCCTTTGCCAAGTAAAGGAGAGACTCCCTTCTGTACTTAATGCCTGTAATAGATTTTTTTCCAAGGCAAAACTTAAGCCTGCCTCTTGGCTTATGAAAACTCTATGTAGAAGGAGTCTCTCCTTTGCTTGGGTTACTAACCCTACTAAGGATTTGTTGAACTCAATGTACTTTGGGTTTTCTTATTAATATATTTCAGTCTTTGATAAAAAAAAAAAAAAGAAACATAATCACGCATTAAATATAATCACATAGGTCTTTTTTAGCATACAGGAAATTGAATTAACAAAATTAACTTACTAATAAAATATATAAAAACTTCTTGTTTGATGTAAGAATTTTTTTTTTTTGGCAAAAAAAGGAATTATTGATTAAATCAGGAAAAAACAGAGTTCAATTTATACAAAAAAGGTAGAGAAAGATTTGGAATACAAGCAAAGGGAAGACTCCCTACTCTAAGATCTCTTGTCAGCCAACGCACTAGTCGATGGCCGACTTTAGGAATCAGGTTGCACTCCACAAACGTCATGGATAGAAGTCTAACCCTTACTTGGTTAATATCTCCTTTTATTTCCTAAGGAATGGGACAATTAACATTGTTAACAAAATTGACCAAAAAAATAAGTCTAATAATGCAAAGTATATGCGTATTTGTAATTATAATCTAAATTTATAAACTTTGCAATTAAAATCTATTTTTAAATTTAGTAACAATTATAGCCAATTATAAAATTAAAAAAAAATTAGTGTGCACATTATCCAGTTATTAATTAATTTTTTATCAATTAAGTATCAATTATAACTTAATTACTATTTAATCAATTAATTATAGCATAATAAATATAATTTTTTTCTCTTAAATTCGTGATTTGGCTATAATTGTTATTAAAATTCAAAAAAGTCTTAATTACAAAATTTATAAATTTAAGGTAAAATTGCAAACAACCAAAAAAATATTATCACAAAACAGATTGACATTCCGAGTTTTAGCAAGTCCTTGCAAATGCGATAGAACCTCGATCCTGCAAGTAACCCGATCAATGATACGCCAGTGATTATCAAGCACCAGGCTGGCTATAGTTGCATCCTCCAGACTAGGATCAAAGCCAGCCACAAAAAACACCTGAAAGGCTTTAAGAAGCGAGGGAGTCCTCATGTTAGATATCTACTGTTGGGTGGCCATTCATTCTTTCTGTCTCGAGGCAACGAATTCCCAAGCTTTGAGATAAGCCTGGTTGGCAACCAGAATAGGGTTAAAACATTTGTTAGCAAAGATGAGATTACCTGGCTTTTCAAATATTCCAAAGAATGAAGGCTATGTGACAATTTTTTTTTTTTTTTTACCATTTTAACTTCCTTAAAATTAAAATATTATTCACTGAAAATGTTAAATTCTATATTATTTGATTTGTGCATATATCATAGAAAAATACACTAGTATCACATTTAATTTACTCATTAATTTGCCTCTTCGATTTATTTAAGGATAGAAGTAAATTACACTTACAAATTATATTTTAATAAATTATTCTCTCAATATTGAGAAAGATTTTCTTAGCCAACTTAATTAAAAAAACAAACAAAATCTAAAGAAATAATTTATTACAGTCTTTGTCAATAAGTTCAACTGCCTCAAATTGAATTCATTGAATTATCTAAAATATCTCAAAAAATACTCTCCTCAAATATTTTTTTCATTATTCGTATAATACAAATATTATTATACTATCAAAAATATTTTTTTTCTACAAACTTAATAAACAGATTAAATAAAAATTAATGTAATTTCTTCAATCAAATTTAATAAATCAAATATTAAAATTGTAAAATTCTTAACATTAAATTTTTGAAAATATAACTTTTTTAAAAAATATATATTGTTGAATTAAATAATATCATAAAATTCTCACTATAATAGTAACTCACAAGAGTCATTGTTTTGAAAACCCGTGATCAAATGCCATAATCAAGGGAAACACTTCCCATTTGTTTTGTTCTCTTGGCATTCTTATGATGCTTGACATGTAAACGACCAGTAAGTAGACCACCACCACCTAACAAGAGCAGCCACAGCTACCAGAAACTCCAACAATTACTGTTTTCCAATTCAAGAAATGGACTGAATATTTCCAGGAATGTTAGCTTGCATCATATTTACGGTACGTATAAGATGAATGTTGGAAATTTCTCCCCAATTAATTTTTCATTTCAGTGGCATCCTTCTAAAAGATACTCTATTGATCCCAAAAACAATTATTCAC
>CATIWR010124625.1:0-11127 GCA_949677035.1 Omphalea diandra | reverse complement strand
AACCTTGAGGTTCAACATTCTCCCCCTTTTTGATGACGACAAATAGTCTAACAAAAACAATATGGATATATATATATATATATATATATATATATATATATATATATATATATATATATATATATTTATTTATTTATATATATATAGCTTTCTCTTTCTTTAGCATTCTTTTTTTAAAAAAATTTTTAGATTTTTTTGAAATTTTTTATTTTTGTGAAGTCATGAGGCATTTTTTTAATGTAAAATAACTTAAAATAAATTAATTTATCTTGATATTAAATATATTTCTAAATTTTTTGGAATAAATTCATTATAAATATTGCTTGTCTAAGAAAAATGTGCTATTTTTTGATGCACGTAAATTTATTTTTTTTAATAATGAGCTAAATAAATCTAAATGTTACCATAAAATTTTTAGCAATTCAATATAATTATAAATGGTGATTCTTATGAATTTGCAATACCACTAATTTTTAGAAAAAATTTATTTTAAGTTTCTTATTAATTGACTAAAATTATTTATGACGATATACGAAAAGAGTGAAAAATATAAATATTTATGATGATATAAGTTACAATCCAAATTTAGAGATGGTACGAAATGAACTGGTTAGGTGTTTGGAAGGGTAGGTATAAGGCCATCATGATCTAAGACAAGTTTAACTCGTATAAAGATCATTTGAACTTCAAAATAATATAATATAGCTTCAACTCAATTTTAAAATGCTCAAAAAAGTATCCAAAGGAGCAACTCTAAAAGACTATCACCTAAACATACTAAACTCATCTTCATCATCATCATTAAACTCAACTTTAAGAATTTAATAAGCCAAGCAATATAGATATAGGGAGAGAAATCTTGGCTAACATCATTATCTCAAGGCTTATAGCTCAAAGAACCACTTAAAGGGGAAACATTCATCATGTACAACTTATCATAAATATGAGACTCTCAACTTATTAAGAAAATGTTATTATGAATGGTGGAGAGAGTTTTATATTATCTTTATTTTTCATACTTAACATCTTCTTTTTCTTCAACCACTATACAATTTTATATGCCCTAATACAACTAACCTCATCAATCATCATATTTAAACGACAAAACCTAATATCACATAATTTATTATAAACTTAAATCTTCTCATATCATATTTAAGTATAACCATATAAAGACTACTAAAAAGGATTACAAGGTTAAACTTTGACAATATCCTCAAATGTGTACATCATAAAAATTAACTTATACGTGGTAACTATAAATATAAATGTAATACCTTTAAGAAAACTATTCTAAACTTGGTTTTCTAGCATTGAATAGACCTATAAGATAACAATAATATGATTATGATGGGGTAAGACTTGGAAAAACACTAACGAATAGTCATAATCTACTATAAAATCTTCATCATGCATATTTCTTATGCTCATATGTTTTTTCATGATCATTCATTCATTATATATTCTTATCTATGTTAGAGAAAATTATTGACCCTAAGCCTGCTTCTTTATATAGATTCTTTAGATGATCCCAAAACTAAGAGAAGTTCTGACCTTATAATCAAGTATTTATGCTTGTAGCTTTTGTTGAAGGGTCAACACCTAAAGAAAAAGATAAAGACACACCTCAAGAATAATGTTTTAGAAGACATGCTAAATCCATAAAAGAATAATGCTTGAAGAATTGTCTACCTAAGCATGGGGACATTTATTTAACCTTTAATATGCTTGTAAAGATGGAAGCAATAATCTCAAGGTGATAAAAAGTAGGCATGCTAAAGGCATTTAATGCAAAGATGGAAATAAAAAGCCAAAAACCAAATAGAGGGAAATCAATGGGAGATCAATGGGCATGGAAGAAAAACAATGAGTATTGAAGTTAGGCAACGAACATAGGTAAAGTCTTCCAGATTCCTTTCTATTATAAATAAAGGTTCCACTACAAGAAAATAATAATATAATGATGGAAATTATCATCGAAATACCTTCATCGCTAATTTAACGAGTGAATAACAATGAAACAAGAAAGAAATTATTATAATAATTAATTTAGCGAGTGAATAATGATGAAACAAGAAAAAAATTATTATAGTGAGGGATTAGTGAGCACTAGTGAAGGAAAGTTAGCGACAAAATAGATGATGTCGGTAAAACATCGCTAAAGGTGGCGAGAAGAAATGGTGCAAAGCGTAGCAAATTTGGATCAATTTGATTAATGAACTTAGCGATGAACTAAATTCATCGCTAAGTTGATTACTTTATGCTTAGCGAGGGAATAGGTCCATCGCTAAGTTAATGAGTTGAAATGGCATATGAAGTATGCCATTTCACTAACTCGTAACGCTGGATTAAGTCTATCATTAACTTTCGCCCTAAACACCAGCGTTTTCCCTTCTTTCCCCACTTTCTCTTGAATCCCCTTTCACATGCTATCACTCTCCCTCTTCCTTTCCTACTATTCATTCTCTCGAATCCTCTCTTATCCCTCACTCTCCTTTCTTTTCTTATTGCTGTCAAATCCTCTCATACTCTCACTCTTCCCCTTCTTCATCTGCGCTCAGTCTCCCTTACTCACTACTACTACCATTGTCATTGCCACTGCCACTACTTTCACCATGCTTTGCTTATTGGTATGTTAATCTTAATTTAGGTTGAAATGTATGGTGGCTTAGGATTTTTACTTAGATTTAAATTTTTTTAAATTTATGTAATCTAATTAGAAGTATGAGTTGTTAAGATTAGAGATTAGCTGTAAATTATTTTTTGTTATTATGGATTTCTTTTATTAGGGCTTGAAATTATTATGCTTTTCTATTAGAGTAAGGATGTTAGATTTTTCAAACTTTCATTATTGAACTGTCCATAATATAGTGACGAAATTAGCGATAGAATATATTGGTCGATATTGTGTCATTAATCAGTAAAATCACATGAATTATGGCACTACTTTTGCGATGAATTTTCATCACAGATCCATTGCTAATTTTAATGACGAACCATTGAACCCGTCGCCATTTTGTTTACCGACCACCATTTTAGCGACAAACATAATCCGTCAGTAATCCATCATTATTCTCATTTAGTGATGAATTTCAAGTTGTTAGAGATGGATTTTTTCTATCACTAAAGCAGGTTATTTGTAGTGCTCCAATGATTATGGAGAGGACTGTAACTAGTGTTGACAAAAATCAATGAAAATTGAAGAAATTTAATAGGCATTGAAAAATCATTTTAAAAACACCTTATCTAGTTTGTGTAAGCAAATGATGATGGAAAAGTTCAATAGGGCATTTTTAAATATCTCAGCCAGCATGTTGAAAGTTCAATTGGCATTGGAAATGAATGTTGGAGAGTCAACGACCAGGGAGAGGATTCAATGGGCATTGAAATGTGTAATGACTAGTTTTTCAAAAGCTATCAAAATTGCTCCATCTCTGTACATCAACTAGTTTTTAAGATTTTAATATAAAGGACCCTAATTTAAATATTAGAAAAGCTTACCTTCTATTATTTAAATTTTCTTGTTGTTGCATTTTGTATTTTGGGATGAAGAGTGTCTTGTGAGTTAGTACGCAAGTTCAAGTTAATGAGAGTAGGTCTTGTTTATGCTTTAATTGTATTTTTTTACTTATTAAGGGGTATAACTTATTAAGGATCTTTTATTTGCTAAGTGGTTAAGGCTAATATCGTTCCTTAAAAAGTAACAAGGGGTGGGTTGTATCTATTATTCCTTCACTAAAAAAGAGAATCCTAAAGGCTCTTCCTTACATTGCAAAAAGAAAGGTTATTCTTGAGCCTAGAAAAAGAAAAGTAAAAAGTCCTAAGTGATTACTTAGGGAGTGGATGTAGACACATTGTCGAATCATTATGAATTTTTGCGCTTGATTTTCCTTCTCTTTCTCATTTTATAATTGTTATTTGTAATATGATTCACCCTTTCCTCCCCCTCCTTTTTAGGTTTCCTTCCTCACCTAAGTCTAAGAATTGTTATCAAAACCTCACCTCATTTTCAAGCTTAATTGCAAGAAAATCATAAAGGTTCTTCCTTACATTAAAAAAAGAAGGTTATTCTTAAGCCTAGAAAAAGAAAAGTAAAAAAGCTTGAGTGATTGTTAGGGAATCGATGTATATACATTGTCAAACTATTATGAATTTGTGTGTTTGATTTTTCTTCTCTTTCTCATTTTATAATTGCTATTTGTAAGTTGATTCACCCCTACCTCCCCTTCCTTCTTAGGTTTCCTTCCTTACCTAAGTCTAACAATTGGTATTAGAGACTCACCTTTTTTCAAGCTTAATTACAAGACGAATACAATCAAATGGTAGTTTAAAATGTGCATGAACCAAAAGGAAAATCAATGGTGAGACCTTTATTCTTTAGTAAAACTAACTATCAACATTTGAAGAATAAAATGTATTACTTCCTAAAGTTAGAATCCATTAGACTTTAAAGAATTATTGAGAAAGGTGCATTTGTTCCAATGAAAAAACTTATTGATGAAAGTTAAATAGAGAAAGATATTAATGAAATATCTAAAAAGAAGAAGAAGGAAGCTGCCAAAAATGAGAAGTTAATCCACATGCTCTTTTATTTCTTGAGAAAAAGTGAATAGAATAAGGTGAGCATAAAGGGTATAACTAAAGAGATTTGGGAGGCCTTAGAGATTACTCATGAAGGTATAAACCATGTGATGGAGAACAAGATAGAAACCCCTACTTTCTAATATGAGACTTTCTTGACAAAACTTGATGAGAATATTTTGACAATGTATGATTGCTTCATCAAAATAGTTGATGAAATGAAGGCCCTTAGGAAGACATTCACCAATGAAGAACTTATGAAGAAAGTTTTGAGATGTCTACTTAATGTATGGCTTAGCAAGGCCAACTTCCTTAAATATTCTAAGGATTTAAAAGCCATGCCACTTGACGAGCTTCTAGGAAATCTCCTTAATTATGAGATATATGTAAATAGAGAAGCTCCCTCTCCTTCAAAGGAATCAAATATAAGAAAATTAGGAGTTTCACTTAAAGAAACTTCTAAATCTTTGAGCTTTGAAGATAAAGAAATGGATGATAAGGATGTAGCTCTCATAACAAACCAATTCAAAAGGATGTTGAAGAAGATGCCTTAAATGAAAGGCAATAGAAAGCTTAAGCAAGTGGAGTGTTGTGGATGTGGGAAATGAAGTCACATCAAATCTAGTTATCCTCAGGACAATGATGAGAAGAAAGGAAAAAGAAAAAAAGGCATAAAAAACCACTTAAGATGACACAAGCTCCTCCAAATCGAGTCAATCCAAAGAAAAGTCAAGAAGAACAAGGAAGGAAAAAGTCAATGTATGTTTATTGGCATTAGAGGAAAGCTTTCCTTCAGAGGTACAACTAAATCCTTTAGATAATGATTTAGATAAAGAACTTTTAAACATTTTTATTATTGAAAATTATTGGACTAAGATGGTTTATCCTAAATCTTGGACCTCTTTTGATCTTGACAAAGGAGATTGATCATATCTAATGTTTCAACCAAGTGTTGTTTTGCAGAATTAAGTTAGTTTTTTCCACTGGAAGTTGAAAGGATTGTATAATCTTCAAGAAGGCAAAGTTCATCCAAATTCATGGTCAGTGGTTTGTAATTCGTGATCGCGACCTAGTTCAAAGAAATGGTGAAACTCGGCCAGAAGGATTCGCAGGCATCATCACTATCACGACTCATCCAAAGATGTGAGTGTCAAAGTCACAGATGAATTCACGGTGTGTGTCACACCTCAGTCGCGACAGTGACTTTCAAGGTGATTAAAGGGGGAAGCCAATCCACAGTCACAACATGCCAAGTGTCCCAGGTATCCATTGGAGAACAAAATTTGCTAGAACAACATTTTGGTAGCGGCCGAGATTCCAAGAGAAGAAGATTGTCTTTCAAACGGAAGGATTCACGTTCTCAGTCGTGCCCTGTATAAAGAAGAATTGCGACCGTGACTTTTATAGGCAGTTAGAACATAATAGTTATATTTTCCTGATGGACCAATAAGAAGCTGCCATGTGGACTAGCCATTAGACACAAAAAGGTTTTTTCACCGTAATTGTTGTCTCTCATATGGAAATTTGGATTTTGCAATCGTGATTGACCAGTAGCGACTTAGACTCTTGCCTGACATGCAATTAATGCAAAATATGCCTAGCATATCTTGGAGATTTGTTAAACTTTAAAGTCTAATGTCTCTTTGGTTGGTATGGTGTATAAATACTCCATCAAATAGTGAGAAATAAGAAAGATAAAGAATTCATTACTTGTGTTAAAGCTCTCAATATTTTTCTACTCATTTTCTTCTCTTCTTTATGAGATTGTAAGTGTTGGGTGTGAGCATTAAACATCAAGTGTAAAGGTTGTAGTGTGAGCCTGTGAAAACACTCAAGAGAGGTTATTGTGTGAGCCTTAAAAACATATAGTGTAAAGGTTATTGTGTGAGCATTGAAAACACAAAGTGTAAAGGTTGTTGTGTGAGCCTTGAAAACACAAAGTGTAAAAGTTAGGTGTGAGCTTAGAAACACCATTGTAAGTTAGTGGAACACCCAATTGTAGAGAATTGGGGAGTGGACGTAGGGTCGATTATACCCAAACCACTATAAATTGTGTGTCTCATTTTTCCACTCTTCTTTATCCCTTGCACCTAATTTTTTTTATACACCAATTCAACCCCCTCCCCTTTCCCCCTTCTTGGTGCCTAGGGCCAACAAAAATCTTATGGAAGCGCTAAAATACACCAAGAATGGTCTTAATAAAAGTTTTGAATGAAATAAAAGTTTAAAAACAAAATTGATGAAATTAGAAAAGAATTTTGAAGCTTTGAAAATGGAAAATGAGGTTTTACTCAATGAGAAGAACCTTTATGAAATTTTATCTTCTTAAAATGACAGTTTTTTAAAAAAAAGTTTTAAGTTTGGAAGACTCTCTTAGCCCTTTTACTAAAAATTAGATTTGATTTTAGGCACCTAAAAGACTTTAAGGGAAAAATATGGTTTAGGCTTTGATTACTCAAAAGTCTTTATCTTAAAGACAAAATTTATGAAAAGCTTCCTTGTCACAACTCAGAGTTTTAGTTATTCCGGTGCTAGGAAACGAAAAAGCTTACGGCCTTCAAAACTTGTAGCTAGCCTAATTACTCATGGTTAAAGCTTATTTCTAATATGATACTTTAAATCTTAAATTTATGCTTGTTGGTTCATAAACCTTATCAGCTTTCATTTTCTCCACTTTAGATTCTTAAGATAATGTAAATGGGAGACAGTGATTTAAGTTAAGCTTAATCCTAAATATTTCATAAAAATACTTTCTTACATTATATTATAACTACTTAATTCATTTCTTATCATGTCATGATCGGGAAAATCTAGGCTTACTAGTTGTCTCCTGTTATTCTTTCCTTTTCTTATTGTGAGTGCCACAAGTGGGTGATCAGGGTTATGCTCGATTGAGTGGAATCCTACTTGTAACTCCTACCTTTTATTTATCATCAGGGATCGAGAGGATGAAGGACAAACATTGGTAACATCCCATAAGTATGACTTAGGTTTGGAATAATAGTGGATCCTTTAAGCCTCATGTAAGATTGAAGCCTTTTTCCAATTTATGGTTAGCAGAAGACCAAGATAGAACAACACATTGGTATCATCCTTAATTGAATGTGAAGGCACCAACCAACTTTGGTCAGAATAAGAATTAGAGTAAGGATAAATTTTAAGCTTAACAAAGTCATTTAAGAGGCCTAAGTTGTCTTCACCAATCAAAGATCCTGTTTAAAAATTAGGTATGGCTTGGAAAAAAGGGTAGACACCCTCAAACTGCTTGAATTTTAGGATATGACCTTCAAACAACTTTGATTCACTTTTATTAATTCATCCTTATTATTAATTAGTCCAATTATCACCCCTAAGTATGTTTCTAGCATCTCAATCAATCATATCACTAAAGCATTACAACCAAACTCAAGGGGAGAGAGGCATATCCAAAATTAGATGGGGAGGTCATGCATATATAATAATCATAATCCCACACAATTAAGACCACCATGCATACATATGTGGTTGCTTACACAAAAAAAAGCAAACAAGCTAGTGGTCATCAAAGGGAATGCATTAGAGAGGGGTGCATTAGAGCAAGGATAGCTCTAGTTGCATGTCATTCAAAACCCACAATAGATATGGACCATGAAGCTTCTAGAATTAGGGTTTCATAATAGTTTGTACCGTCAATAGATTAGTTATATAACCCATTAAGTTGGTTATGCAGCCAAGGGCTTAATAAGGTGGTAAGGTTCCAGAACCTTTTTTGTCTCAAGTTTTATACTTGATTGTATAATTAAGTACATAGTTGTATAACTAAGTATGTTAGTTGTACAACCATTTAAAGAATGGTTGGCATATTGGTTAGTTGGGCTTGTGCTTGGTTTGTGGCTTAATCCAAGGCTTCCTTAGGCCTTTGTTCTTCTTTTACTATAACTTCTCCTTACATTTTTGTGGAATAATTCTAATAGTTTTATAATTGGGCTTACATCCTAGAGCCTAAAATTTGATGCTCACATTTGCCTTATACTTTGTGGCTTGGAAAATGACATTTGAGAAATGACTGTTATAACATGACTTTACAAAGTAATGCAAAAATGTAAAGGGTACCAAATGATATAATTCTTTAGCAGCTTATCGAGCAGGTGCTAAAGTCTATTTTGGCAGTTTTCTTATAGGTGCCAATGTGTTCTGTATGTTTTCAACAACTCTTAAGCTAGTACTGGAGGTCCTAGTAGCTTTCAACGAAGTACAACGGGTCTTAGTAACTTTCTAGGAAGTATTAAGTTTGTTTTGGTAGCTCTCTAAGAGGTACTAAGATCGGTTGGATGTTTATAGTAGCCTTCTTATAGCTATTAATATTCTTGAGTCTATTTGCAGTACCTCAACCATTCTTGCGGGGAGATCTAGTTTAAAAATTCTTTCTCCTCTAGTTTTCCAGGGAGTTATCTATTATCATGGTAGCCCTTTTGGCTCTTTTGAGAATGAACTTATGTCATTACATTCGTTCTCACTATCATGGAGATCTTTCTAATGTCCTTGGGAGGTAGATTTTGTCATTTGAGAGATATTCGATAATTTGATAGGTAATATGGAGGTAGGAATTGGTTTTTTAAGCTTTAGTAGTGTTGAGGGCAATTTGGTCACTTCTACCATGGACCTTCTTTTCCTTTCCTTTTCTTTTCTTCCAAACTTTAGTGGTTTATATGGATGTATGGCTTATCTATAAAACTTACTTACTAGACACCCATACATAAAATGGTGCAATAGTGAAATTATCTAATACAAAGGGGCATTAGTTATTTATATAGATAAGGCTTATTTCTACAAACCTCCTTTCCTATATAAAGGCTATAGCCGACCCTAAAAGTCAATTGTGCTCTTTTTATCCTTCTCTCTTCTTTCTCTCATTAAAGTTTTGTCTCGACTTAGCTTTTTAGGGTTTCCCTTTGTACTCAGAGTTTTTTTGCGATGGCCAAGTTTGATGACCTTATGTTTAATGTTCTTATTGATTTTCTTGAGGGTGAGGGTGCCATATATGATGTGGTAAGGCAGCTAAAGGCTACCTAGGATTTCCTATTGGCTTATCCTTTAACACGAGTCACATCAAAGATCATGACAAAGGGCTTTAAGTTATGTTTTGATGCTCTCAATGATTTAATACATACTTGTAACTTTAAATAATTTATTATTGTTCTACAAATGATTTTATTTATTATTCTTCCAATTTTTTGCTAAGTTTGAACAAAATCGTGCCAACTTTTGTGAACCTTGTGTGCATAGTCGTTGAACCAAATTCAAAATTTTTGTAAAAATTTTTTAGAGAAAATTAATTTTCATAATTTTCCTTGAAATTTTACAAATTGCCCTTTGTTGTGTTGGACTTCAATTTTTTTTCTTTGTTTTTTTTTTTTGATTTCTTTGTTCTTTATAAACCCATACTGTTGAACTAGGATAATCAATCCTAGGTTTAGAACCTCTTTTGATCTTGACAAAGTAGATTGATCATCACTAATGTTTCAAATAAATGTTGTTGTTGCAGAATTGAATCAATCCCTCAAGAAGAAATGAAGAAGTTGATGTATTCCAAAGTAACATGTAAATCGCGACCGCAACCTACAAATTCGCAACCGCGATTCATGTGAAGACATGCTGAAAATCAAGCAGGCGAAATCGCAGTATCATTCTCGGTCGTGATTCCTGAAAAGAAAAAGGACAAGTTGTCACAGACGAATTCGCGGTAGAAATCTCGGCTGAGTCGCGACCGCGAATTTCAAAGAAATTCAAGAGGGAAGCAAGTCCACAACCACAGCCTGACAAGTGTCTAATGAGACTGTAGGAAGTCAAAAATCGCGAAGACATCTTGCCAGTAGCGATCGTGATCTCTGTAGAAGAAAGTTACTAATTTTGGCAGTTGAATTCGCGGTGTCTGTCGCGTCCTGTGCAAGAAAAACTCGCTACCGCGACTTCTGAAAGTAGGTGAAGGACAATGGCTATATTTTTCGTGTAAACAAATAAGAAGATGCCACGTGGACTAGCCGTTAGAAACAAACGGGGTTTCTCTTGAAGAATTTAGATTTCGCGACCGCGAAAGGCAGTAGCGACCGCGATTTCATCCTGACAAGCATTAAATGCCGAATCTATCAAGCATGTCTCAAAGATTTAATGAGCTATGATCTGCAACGTCTCTTTGAAGAAGTTTGGCTATAAATACCCCACCAAATAGCCATGAAGAAGGTTGCTAACAAATTTGTTACAAGTATTGAAAGCTCTAAATCTTTGCTACTCATTTTCTTCATCTTCTTTACATTTGTTAGGTGTGAGCATTAAACACCAGATTGTAAGGTTTTGTGTTAGCCTACAAAAACACTCTAAGAAAGGTTTTAGTGTAAGCCTGCTAAAACACTTGAGTAAGGTTTTGTTTTAGCCTAGAAAACACTTTGTTGTAAGGTTGTGTGTTAGCCATTAAAACACAAGTTGTAGTAAGTTGGGTGTGAGCTTGAAAACACCATTGACTTAGTAAAATACCCAATTGAGTGATTGGGGAGTGGACGTAGGGATTGT
>CATIWR010124618.1:0-44703 GCA_949677035.1 Omphalea diandra | reverse complement strand
ATATATATATATATATATATATATATATATAAGAGTAAAAGATTTTTAAGTTTTGTCTGATATGTCTTTTGTTTATAAGGACATAATAAATTTATGCAAAATTACCTTTTATTGAATATTTTATAAAATTATATTTATTTTTGTTATTGAATGATAATGAGTTTACAAATTGCTTACATATATAGCAGTACAAAACTAACAAAGAGATAAATTTTGTTAACAACACAACGACAATATGATTTCAGGAGCCCTGTCCCTGGACGCCTACAGTGTTTCAGCAAATTCAAATTCAAAAAATGAAGACACTTTCTTATCATTTTGATAAATTAATGACTTGTTTATATGCTATTTGATCCATATATTTTAGAAGAGGAGGTCTGCTAATTTTTAGTGCAATATGTGGCTGAGATTTTATCATAAGAGATTATTGCAGTACTTTTATTTATTTATTTGTTTTAATTTTTTAGATGGTTGAAATATTGAAGGTACAAGGAAACGCCTAATTTTCAACTCTCTCTCTATATATATAAAACTAGACGATATTTCACGTTTTGCACGGTGAAGTTGGTATTGAAGTATTTATTTATTTATATTTTTTATTTTTAAATTATTATTATTATTATATCATAAAACCTAATTGAAAGAAAATTATGACACAATAAAATGTAATTAAATACTATTTCATAAAAGTTAATTATACGTGATATAATAATTTAAAAGTAAAAGAATTTTAATAAATATCAATAAGTACTTTTTGAGTTACGAATAGATAAAACAATGAATCATGATAATAATAACATCAGCAGAGAGTTATATAGATAATTCAATTTTATGATGGGTTAGGTCTCGATGGGCAAAAGATGCAACAAATGTTTTATTAGAAAATGATATTTACCAAAGATTTTTAATTCACTTGATTGATATCGTTTTGGATATGGTTCTCTAATTATTTCATTATATTATCAAATTAATTAGTTTAAACATGTTATTTGTAAAAAGAAACATGCTATTTGTAAAAATATATACATGAATTTGCTAGTGTAATACATTTTTGTTTGTAAAAGAACCTTGAATTACTCTATTGTATATGAATATTAGGAAGCAAAATTGATGTGATAAGATGATTCATAGAAATATATCATAGTTTAAAGTTGTTGAATATGCATATGATTATGCTGTGAGTTAACATGTTATTGAATGTTTATTAAACATAAATATTTTAATGAAAATCTATAAGATATAAAGAAAATGAGAAAACATGCATTGAATGAAATTTATGAATGATTTGTCATTAATGTATTTATTTGTTGAAATAGATTGATTGTGTTACCACCTCAGCATAAATATAAGAAGGTTTCACTGCATCAACTCTTTGCTTTGGCTTTATATATATATATATATGATTAGATATCATTTCAAAGACCAAAGGTTAGTTCAAGTGATTATGATAATTTATTTTTGTTAGATGTTTTAATTCAAATTTTGAATTTAGTATTAGAGGTGATCAATATCAAATATCAATATTTTGAAAAAAGAACAATAAAATATTAAGTCCTAAACACCTTATAGTACAATAAAAAAGAATAATTGCCCCAATATAAACCATTCAGTTTGGGATGTATAAATTCTATATGGAAAATATTTATTCCTATTAAATTTGCACTGATGAAATTTACTGCTAAACTCAAGAAGGAAGATGATCTGTGTCTTTCCCTGTCTTTAAACCAATTTCACCAAACTTAATTACTTGAGAATATATGCCATAAAATTAGGCTGACGGGCAAAAGTTTTTGCCTTTATTACTCACTTTAATTAAGGAGCTAGTGTCTTAATTAACTTATTCATAAATGGTGGGATCCACTCTTATAATCTAACCCCTCATGCTTCATTATTAAACTTCTATTTGGGAATTGATTTTGTCCCCCACAAATATTCACAGCAAAAATCATACCATTTTTCCCTCAATACTTGTCCATTCTCATTAGAAACTTTCAATAAATATGCCATCCAAGTTTAATTTTTCCCATTTTTTTTTAACATATTATATTAGCATGAGTTTATAATCAAGTAAGACATAACAAAAATTACCAATTCTCTTTTTAACTTCATGAGAGATAGAGCAACAGACTTATATTATGAGAATTAACTTTTTTTTAGTAAGTGTAATTAAATTAGTAAAATTTTTCATCATCATAATAATAAAGATAATTAAATTTGAGGACTTTCTCATTTTTGTGAGAGATCAAGTAGACTATGTATGATTATTATAGTTAATAATTTTTATGTATAGTTCTTTTTTTTCAATGTAGTGTTTTTATTACTGGAACATGTGATCTTTTTGTTTAATTACATTAGTGTTCCACTAACTTAAAGACATGACTATTACTAATAACAGTAACCTCACAAACTAATAGAATGACAAAATCATATATTTCACATTAAAAAATTTCTTTAAAAAGCAGTCAAAAAAATGATCATTGTATATGGAATCTCATGTCGAAATCATGGAGAAAAAATCAATCATCATCATGTGGCATATAGCTAGCCTGATAAACACTAAATCATATCCATTTCAATCCCATGTTTGAACTTTGGATCTGTTTTATCATTGGATTTAGATACTTGCAATTAAGTGAGCAATGTAAAGATCCAACAATGGCTTTTTTTTTTTTTTTATATATACTTAAGGTTGGTTGGCTAAGTACTCCTAAAAGGAAAAGCACTTTCTATATAAATATATCCAAATTTCTAATTCAAAAATATTGATAATATATACCAAATAAATTATGAGTTCAAATGATGTTCAATAGACTCAAATGCTTTTATAGCTATATGCAGTAGGGATGGCAATGAGAAGGGAATTTCTCATATTCTCCATGGATATTCGCTCTTGTGTGGTGGGAAATTTTTATCTTTTCTTTTCTATAGGACGAGAGTGGAAATTATACTTTCACCCAAGTGAATCTCCATGGGAACTCAAAAAATTTTAATGTATTTTTATAGATTTTTATATTTATTAGATATATATTTTATATTTATTAGATGTATATATAAATATTTTTGTATATTTATTAGTTTTATAATGTAATTTATTTTTATTTTATAATTTATAAATTATATTTTTATAAGAAATAGTTTGGAAATAATAGAAAAATAAAAAAATTGTCCTGTTAGGAATTTCTGTAAATAGGGGCGGAGCTACACCCATACTTTTAAAGTTCATCAATTATACCCATATGTTTTGTATAAAATTTGAAGAAATATATATTTGACTCCCTTAAACTTTTATAATTTATCAATTTCATTCACAAATATTATATATATATATATATATATGACTTTGAAAATTTTAAAAATTATATATTTTCTCTATAAATTTTTTATAAAATTTCTAAAATTATGCATTTAGTCCCTTAAAATTATAAAAATTACATATATTTTCTATAAATTTTGTCCAATATATTTAAAAATATATTTACTCTTTTTTATTTTCGACCCTCAAATTTAAATATCTAATTTTGCCTCTATCTGTAAAGGCGAAAACAGAGAAAAAATTCCCCTCATCAGAAGGGTGGAGTAGTCTCCCACTCCGTTGTCATTCCTAATATGCACTTAAGTTTCTAAACAATACCAATACGTGAAATTTCTCTTATATATATATATATATATAATGATCCTTTTTCTCTTCCCATTCCTTCACATACTATCCGCATATTTCGGCCTCTAATTTGCTATGCATGCTGGATTTGCACATGGTTTTAGCGACATCTAATTCTTGTGACGTAGTTAAACGACAAAGCTATGTGCATAGTGATCTATTTATTTTTAGAATTTCTCTCTCCATATTTACCTAATCTTTTTTACGTGCAATCTGATCTCTCATTTTATTTTCTTATTCATTTGAGTTGTTTAATAAAAATAATATAATATTTTAAGATCCTTAATTATTCATATTAAAGTAAAAAGTATGATCGTATAATTGTTAGCTAGACTTTTATGTAACAAAATCCAACTTTTCTATTTGTTTTTTATTTTTCACATTTATGATAAAAAAAATATCAAGCTAATTCATACATCAAGTCAATCGAGATCAAATCTATTGACATGTGATTTTTATAATCATTTCTAATATCAACATATTGTATTTAAAGATATTTTATTTTTTTGATAAATAAATGAAAAATATATTGCTATAAAACCAACAGAATTACAATCTAATAACAATTCTATACACTTGACAACTAAAAAGCAAGAGCTACTGAACTAAAGCGATTAGAGAACCTCAAAACAACTGAGTTTTGTATACTTCTATGTACTCCATTAGAACCAGGCTGTAAACAACTGAGTTTTTAAGGATGAATAACGCGGAAGAAAGAAAAAGAGAGCAAAGGAAAAAAACGAAAAAGAAAAAGAAAGAAAGATGAAAAAAAAGTCAACAAATGTGGTTCAAAAACCAAAATGTAGAAATTGTGAAACAATATTTTTGTGGTTTTCAAACCTACAAAAAACCCTTATAGATAAAATGACAAAAAACAAAAACTACTTAATTTAATTGAACAAAATTTTCATTCTTTCTATTTTTTTTTTTTTCTTAATAACAAGCGAAAAACCAAAAACCACAGTGATACCCAACAGACCCTAAGCTGGTGTCTGTTGCTTTCCTAGTAAACCAAACCTCTATTGTCTAGCAAAACCTCTGTCTTGACGTACTGCAACCTTTCAAATACCAGACGTGAAAGAACAATCAAAGAATAGGTGAGGTACAGTTTCCACTTTCTAAGTTTGTCTTTTGTCAATAATTTTTTTATGAATAGCCAATCACACTATAAAGCTATGTCTTGGAGTAGAAGGAGGTTGCCAAAGTAGTTTTGACCAAGAAACCTTCGGTCTATTAGATTGCAATTCATACCCAACTGATTTAATAGAGAATTGACCTGAATTTGATATTTTTCTTCACTTCACTTTATCTTCTTGCTGTTCAATTAAAATAAAATTCTCTCTCAAAAACTCCCAAATTGCATAAGTAATGTTATACACAGGATTAGGTAGCACCCAACCTCCATATCTCCATAAGTCAGTCATTTTTGCAGAAATTAGAACATCTAAATCCTGTATATTAATTTCTGAAAATTAATCAACTAGAGATTTTCCTTTGAGTCAAGGATATATCCAGAAATAAATATTCTTGCCCCCACCAATCTCATATTTAATTTTTAAAACTCAAATTTCAATTTATTATTTCTAAGTAATGGCTGAAAAATCAAATTTTGTTACTGTATAGTTAATTTTAATTATAAAATTAACATAATTTTATCATTTTTATCAATTAGCTTTAATTAAAAATTAAACTCTCAATTTTATAACTTTAGAGACGATTATATTACTGAGCCTTTAATATTAATTTTAACTTTGATAATGACTCTTCTTTTCATTATTACAAAATGAGGCAATAAACTAGCCTAATGCACATGGGCTAATACTCCATTGATAAATATCATGCAAAATCTAAAGAGAAAAATTCTAATGAAAGATATTGAAAACTTTCATTTTACTCCCTCAATAAAACAAAAAAAATAAATAAATCAAGAGGCAACAACATAATGCGATTAGCTAATAGTCGTTCAATATAGAAATTAGCTTCATGAAAAATATACCATAAATATGAGAACACGATAAGATGGCAACCAATTTGATAATTTTATTATTGTTTTTGTCCTCCGTCATATATCTGCACATGGGTAACCATGTTATTGTTATTTCAATAGATCAAGAGCATGCACATGGTTTTATATCTGCCTTGTGATATTTAGGCCATGGCACCATTTCTTGTTTCTTTCAACCTCACAAGGTTTGATTCACATATTGCACATACCTATTGATCTAAGCAGTTGGGTTGGATATGATAGTTAATAAATAATTCACACCCCATATAACCATGATAAATTTCAAACTTGATAACATTATTTAATGAAATAATTTAAATATTACAACTTGCAGAAAAATAAGAAAAGGTCGTTAATTATTAGGTCTACTAATTAACTAGAAAGATCTAAAATTTTACGAACATATTTAGAATAAGTGAATTACAAATATGAAATTTCTAGTTTAGAATTCATTTGCAAATAAATTTTTATGTTTGAAATGACACAAGTTAAAATATAAAATTTAATTGAATTTCATATTATTTATATTTGAAATAAATTTATAATTGAGTTCAAAATAAATACTTATGTTTCAAAATATACTTAAAAGAAGACGAGAGAAAGAGAGAAGATAGTATAAAAATGATGAGGGTATTTTTTTATTAAATTAAACTTATTATTTTAATTTTGTGAATTTCATTTACTTTGATAGAATTTAGGCTATATTTGTTTTGGAATTAAGAAGAAGTTAACAATACAAGTAATAGTTATAGGTACAATAATTAAGAGGGTAAAAAAGAATAAAAATATTATAAGAAAACAGTTAAGTGTGTTTGAAATTATGTTAAAAATATAAAGTTAAGACTATGATTATTTATATTTATATTAAGTTAAAATAACCTAATAATATTAATGAAGATCTGATAATTATGATTATTTTATTTTAGTATATTCTCATAATTTGTATGATGAGAATTAATATATTAACAATATTTTTGCATTAGTATTTTAATAAAATTTTAATAATATTACTATAGTTATGATTTTATATTACTCAATATTTTAATAATATTACTATAGTTATGATTTTCTATTACACTATCAATATTTTTGAATCGGTCACTATTCACATTGTATGTGTGCATCTAAATTAATAGTGTTTTGAATTGTCCTGTCTTTCACTTGAGATTGAATACGAATTCTGTTGGAAATCGTTGATTTGATGGGCATCAGATGAATGGGCCCCCGACCAATTGAAGTTCATTCTCAACATGATATGCTTTCAGCTTTTTTTTATCTCTTGAAAAATTCAGGCCGGAGCTTGGGCTATGTCTTCTCTTTTTGGGCTTTTCATAACTTCCCACGATAACAACATTATTTTGCTTTCTTTTTTTTTTTTTTTTTGCTTTTTTGGTTCCAAAATATATTTCACAAAATCTTAATTTCTTAAAATTTACATGAAAATTTATAAAAAATTTTAATAAATAGCATTTCATTCGGCCTTTTAGTTTTCTTACGAATCAAATTATATTTTTAAATTATACAAAAACTGATATTTTAGCCTACAATTTACCACAAAATTCCTATAAATCACGAAAATTTTTAAAAGTGTTTCTACGTTTCAGAAACATTTTCTTTAAAAAAATTTATCAAAAATCTCTCAAAATATTTTGAGCACGTTTTTAAAATTTAAAAAAATTAACAAGTGAATTTACACTTTAAAAACATGTTTTTTCAGCTATTAACTTTAATTATGAAATTTATAAATAATAATTATTTATTTATTAATATTTAATTAATTATTATCATCTTATTTATTTATTTATAATTAATATTAATTTAAATAATTATTTTTAATATTATTTTTTATATGATTTTATGATTAATTATTTCAATATTTACACGATTTACTTGTATTTTATTTTTTATATTTTTAAAAAATATCATTTTTCTGAAATCATTTTCACGTTTTTGTGCTATCTAGCAGATCGCCAATGATCGATCACCATGCGTCCACCATTCCCCTCCCCGGTGCGACGCTTGCTTTCGTACATTTCATTGCCCTCTGATGTCACAGCCAGGCAAATACTCTTCACCCAAATGCTCCGCGTGTACCATGAACACAAGTGCGGAACACGAGGCGGAATATTACTGGGCCTGAGAGATGGAAAAGAGAACCCCCGGAAGGAATAGAAAGAGATCAGAGACCGGAGGTATCGCGGACCCACAAGAGTCCCAAGTCACTAGCGCATCTGCTTGCTTCGTATACCAAAAAAAGACGATAGTATATAATTAACTATTTATTACAAATTATCAATTTAAAAAAAAAAAAAAAACACCATACAGACTCCTGAAAGAGTGTGAGAGTGAGAATAGGGTCAAATCTAATAGGGATGAGGAAGCCACAAACAGGAAGGAGAAGGAGAAGGTTACACATTCACACATGCATTCCTTGTTGTAATATATAAATAGAGTTTCTCTTTTTTCTTCTTTTTCATTACTTTCATTCCTCTAACCATGGCTACCAAGAGCGTTAGCTTGGAAGAGATCAAGAACGAGGCCGTTGATCTTGTAAGCAGGGTTTTCCTTTTCTTTATTGGATTTCTTTATAGCTCTTAAACTTGCACTATCACGTCCATAAATTATAACCGCTAGACTATTAAGTCAGTAATTATTTTTTTTCTTGGTTGCGTTGATTCTTTTATATTAAAAAATTTAAAGATATGTCTCTGTATTATTAACTCAATAATTTATTTATAAATATACAATGCACTACCATGCAAACACATATGTATTTAAGGATTTTCGATTGACGATATGTTTTTGTGATTGGATTTGTGACTTATGGACGTGGATATATGTTATGTACGTAACAGGAGCGAATTCCAGTAGAGGAAGTGTTTCAGCAACTACAATGCACAAGAGAAGGTCTATCGTCCGAGGAAGGCCAGAAGAGGCTTCAAATCTTTGGACCAAACAAGCTCGAAGAGAAGAAGGAAAGCAAGATTCTCAAATTCTTGGGTTTTATGTGGAATCCGCTTTCATGGGTTATGGAGATCGCTGCCATTATGGCCATTGCTTTGGCCAATGGCGGAGTAAGTCTCTCTCTCTCTCTCTCTCTCTCTCTCTCTCTCAATATTGATTAATAGTATTAATGTTTGTTTGCGTTAATAACTTAACATGGGTGAATAAAACAAATTTCAGGGGAAGCCACCAGACTGGCAAGACTTCGTGGGTATTGTGGTCTTGCTTTTCATCAACTCCACCATCAGTTTCATTGAAGAGAACAATGCAGGTAATGCTGCCGCAGCTCTTATGGCGGGTCTTGCTCCTAAGACCAAGGTATAACTTCAAACTATCAAAATTTTACATCTGGGATACCTATCAACTTTCGCTTAAGGATAATGTATTTGCATGTTTTAACTATTGAAAAATTGGGAAATTACAAAATTATAATAACTTACAATGACTAGAAGACTATGAAGCTCCAAGTTTCAACATCCCTTAACCTAACTAATAAAAACAATTTGTCATTGAAATTAACAATTAAAGTAAGTAATAAAGCATTTGCATCTTTTAGTGGTTGATGACCTGTGTTAGTCTTTTAGCCTTATTAACAATAACTCATTTGCATGTTTTAATGATTGAAGGTCTTAAGAGATGGAAGGTGGAGCGAGCAAGATGCTGCTACACTGGTTCCTGGGGATGTGATCAGCATCAAGTTGGGAGATATCATTCCAGCAGATGCTCGCCTTCTAGAGGGAGATCCTCTAAAGATTGATCAGTCTGCTCTTACTGGTGAGTCCTTGCCAGTTACCAAGAACCCGGGGGATGAAATTTTCTCTGGATCTACCTGCAAGCAAGGTGAGATTGAGGCTGTTGTTATTGCTACTGGGGTGCACACTTTTTTTGGTAAAGCTGCTCATCTAGTTGATAGCACCAATCAAGTGGGTCACTTCCAGAAGGTCCTCACAGCTATTGGGAACTTCTGCATCTGCTCTATTGCCTTAGGAATGCTCGTAGAGATAATAGTAATGTATCCAATTCAGCACCGCAAATATCGTGATGGAATTGACAATCTTCTGGTGCTTCTCATTGGAGGAATTCCAATTGCCATGCCAACAGTGTTGTCTGTGACTATGGCCATTGGCTCTCACCGGCTTTCGCAGCAAGGTGCTATCACTAAGAGAATGACAGCTATTGAAGAAATGGCTGGAATGGATGTCTTATGCAGTGACAAGACTGGAACTCTCACTCTCAACAAGCTCACTGTGGATAAGACTTTGATTGAGGTTAGTACTTAAAAGCATATATATTTAATTTTCACTCGTGATAATCGATGATTTGCCTACACCACTTGGCGGGTCGATATGCTGGGGCCTGCACCTTGTGAGTGTTGGGGTACATCAGGTGTATTCTGTTGATTCATTGGTCATTGCTTAATTTCTTCTTCAGGTATTTGCAAAAGATGTGGACAAAGACCAGGTGATTTTGCTTGGTGCTATGGCCTCCAGGGTTGAGAATCAAGATGCTATTGATGCATGTATTGTTGGAATGTTGGGCGATCCCAAGGAGGTGCGTTACAATTACCTTTCCGTACTCTAGATTGGTGCTTGAACGACTAATTACAGATACTGTTTATGGTAATAGTTTCACATATGGATGACAAAAAGTAATAAAAAAATGTATTGAAAAGTGAAACAACTGTATTGAAAAGCGATAAAAAAAAATATTAATGATGTGACACGGTCTAACAAATTATAGCTACATCTAACATCTTCACTCTGCACAGGCTAGAGCAGGCATCACTGAGGTGCACTTTTTGCCATTTAACCCAGTGGAAAAGCGCACAGCTATAACATATATTGATTCAGATGGCAATTGGCACAGAGTTAGCAAAGGCGCACCAGAGCAGGTTATACATCATCTAGTACATACCATTCATTTATTTTCTTTTTTACACTACATTTATTCGCTTAACATTTTTCTTTTACTAAAATCTGTACCAGATCATTGAACTATGCAACCTCAGAGATGATGCTAGAAAGAAAGCTCATGACATTATCGATAAGTTTGCTGATCGTGGACTCCGTTCTCTAGCTGTTGCTAGACAAGTAAGATTGTTTTCCGTTGCCTTCAGGATTGTGCTTGAGTCATGATTTACGAGATTAAGTAACCATATCTGTTTTTAACAATGAATTGTTTGCATTTACAGACTGTGCCAGAGAAAACCAAGGATAGCCCTGGAGGGCCATGGCAATTTGTTGGTCTCTTGCCTCTTTTTGATCCACCAAGACATGACAGTGCAGAGACCATTGCTCGTGCCCTTAATCTAGGTGTTAATGTCAAGATGATCACTGGTGACCAGCTTGCAATTGGTAAAGAGACCGGTCGCAGGCTTGGAATGGGAACCAACATGTATCCTTCTTCTGCTCTTCTTGGGCAGAACAAGGATGAGTCCATTGCCGCCCTCCCTGTTGATGAGCTAATAGAAAAGGCCGATGGCTTTGCTGGTGTCTTTCCAGGTAATTGGATCCCTTCATACAATCTAACTAAGATTTATGTTCAAGTAAATAGCATAGCCTAATTGATCACTTAAAGTAATTGATCATTTTGCCGTTGGGCCAATAGCATAGTGGTTGAGTGTTTGTCTCGTAGTGCATGAGGTTAGGGGGTTCAAACCCTAGTAGTCTTCCTTTGCTTCAAGAATTTCTAATGTAAATAACTAATTGATCGTTGCGCATGCAGAGCACAAATATGAGATTGTGAAAAGGCTGCAAGAAAGGAAGCACATTTGTGGAATGACTGGAGATGGTGTGAATGATGCTCCAGCATTGAAGAAGGCAGACATTGGAATTGCAGTGGCTGATGCTACTGATGCAGCCAGAAGTGCATCTGACATAGTCTTGACAGAGCCAGGATTGAGTGTGATTGTGAGTGCTGTCTTAACAAGCAGGGCTATTTTCCAAAGAATGAAGAACTACACCATTTATGCAGTTTCTATAACCATCCGTATTGTTCTGGGATTCATGCTCCTTGCTCTTATTTGGAAATTTGATTTCTCCCCTTTCATGGTTCTGATCATTGCCATACTCAATGATGGAACAATCATGACTATTTCTAAAGATAGGGTGAAGCCATCTCCCGTTCCTGATTCATGGAAACTCAAGGAAATTTTTGCTACCGGCATTATTCTTGGTACTTACCTAGCTATCATGACTGTTGTATTCTTCTGGGCTGCTAATACTTCTGACTTCTTCTCGGTAAGAAAATTTCACAAACCTTACTAGCAAAGAGTCAATGGATATGGAGAATTAATTATGCTAATTGTACTCATACTTAATGTGTAATAAAATTTGCAGGACAAGTTTGGTGTTAGATCCATTAGAGATAACCATAATGAGCTTACAGCTGCAGTCTACCTCCAAGTGAGCATAGTCAGTCAGGCACTTATCTTCGTTACAAGGTCACGTAGCTGGTCTTTTGTCGAACGCCCTGGTCTCTTGCTTGTAGTGGCCTTTATCATTGCACAGCTGGTGAGTCGTATTTACTTTTCACTTCAAGTTTCTTTTGGTGTTGTTCATCGACAATCTAATGATTTATGTATAATTCAGATTGCTACACTTCTTGCCGTGTATGCAAACTGGAGTTTTGCGAAACTTCATGGTATTGGATGGGGATGGGCCGGTGTTATTTGGCTCTACAGCATTATCTTCTATATCCCACTAGACATTCTCAAGTTCACCATCCGTTATGCTTTGAGTGGCAAAGCCTGGGATAACCTTGTCCAAAATAAGGTAATCTTCGGGGAAAAGGAATGTTCTTTCTTATCTTAAAACATTTTTTCCCATATAATGTTTAACATTGTTATTGCACTCGATGATCCTGCAGACTGCTTTCACAACAAAGAAGGATTATGGAAGGGGAGAAAGGGAAGCACAATGGGCTGCAGCTCAACGTACCCTCCATGGATTGCAGCCTCCAGAAACTTCAGAACTCTTCCAAGACAAGAATTATAGGGAGTTGTCTGAGATTGCTGAGCAGGCCAAGAGGCGGGCAGAAGTAGCAAGGTAATAATTACATCTGAAGCTTACAAGTATTTTCTTAACCTATATATATATACATATATATATATATATATATATATAGCAGTGCTACATAAATAGTAGGCGTTTTTGATATCTTAGCTATGTTTCCCACTTTGTCTTTTTTCTTTTTTTTTGGCTACTAGATTAAGGGAGCTTCATACACTCAAGGGACATGTTGAATCAGTGGTGAAATTGAAGGGACTTGACATTGAGACCATCCAACAACACTACACTGTTTGATTGAGAAGATGCAACCAAAGGTGCTGGCTAAAGAGTTTTGGACGAGGAGTGAAATTTAGCTATTAGGATCCCATTCTTTTTTTTTTTTTCCCAAATAAAATCCTTGATTTTTTTTTTTTTTTAGGATTTTGAGGGTTGCAAAGGTTGGGAATAAAAACATTTAAGATTGTCTTTGGAACAATCCTGGGTTAAGCATATTTTTAGCTATCTCTCTGTCTTCTTTTTATTAAATTTTCAATGCAATTCCCTATTTTTGCTTCTAGCTTATTCATTTATCTTCTTCTTCTTCTTCTTCCATATATATATCTGTATTCAGCTACCTTTGTTTTCATTGCTAATCTCTGTTCTGACTTCTAATAATAATGCTTTTAAGATAGAAAAATAAAGCCATTGAACTTGATTAACTATACAACATAATACTAATACATATCCTATGTTAAAAAGCTGTTTTTGTTGAAATTTGGTGAAAACTTAGCTTTATATATTAGTTTTTGTAAAAAATTGAACCAGGAATAATGTCATGTAATATGAAATTAGACTAATATAATACGAACTGCTCAAATTCAAAATAAGTTAGATACAGTTCCTTGATAATTTCAAAATGTAAGTTGGCAATTTTGGACTAAATTAGTTAAAGAAAAAAGAAAAATATGAATTTGAGGTTAGATGCATGATGGGTAAGTCGCATGTCCTGAAGCAAGTTAGGTATGAAATGTGTATTATGAAACCTAGTTATTTTAAACTCAAATTCTGATTTCTAAATTCAAGGTTTAAGGCTTTAATAGTTACGTTTAATTATTTTGTTAAAAAAATACTTTTGTGTGATTTTTGGTTAGACTTAATTTTTGTATAATTTAATTAGATTATGTTAGGTATATTTAATTATAATATTAACTAGGTATATTTTCTTAAATTATATTATGAATATCAATTCGGTATATTTTGCTACTCTATTATTTCAATTATACTACAATTAAATAGATTAACTAAATCATATATATAAATAATTTTTCAAAATTTTAACATTAAATAGGCTAATTTAGAGTTATTAGGTTAATTAAATTCAGTTTATTTTTTTATTAGCAAAAGCTGTGCTTTTTTAAAATATTTAGGATTTAATTTATTTAAAATTATCTATGAAATGAAATTAGATTAGTTTCAAGTTAAAAATGATTATTTTCTGTATATAATGAATTTATTTTTATACATATTAAAGTCTTTTCTTTAAGTATATTAAATATGATTTTAAATTAGGGTAATTTAAAGTTTAAAAATAAAATATTATAATTTTATGTTAGATAAAGTTTGTTTTAAATAATGAAGTTATTTAACTGTGCTAATTTTACTTGAATAATATAATAGATTACTTTAAATTTGGAACATTATTAAAGTTTAACCTCATTATGAGCTTGGGTGAATTCAATTATACTGAAATTCTGTCCAAATTAGCTATTGGATATAAAAATGATAAAACTATCATTCGTATTTAGGTTAGTCTTAGAAATTCGTTTAGTGTGCTTATATATTCAAAGTTTGTGGATCGGATATGCTATTTTCTTTAATTTATCAACAGAGAGATATGTTCATTTTATTAAAAGAAATTTCTAAATTTTGTTATATGCTATATGTGAAATTGTCTGATTTTTTTTTTTGTAAACTTTACACACTTTAGCTTGTATATATTTGTATCTCATACATGTAGGCTAAAAAAAGGGCAAATTATTGTTCTCTTACAACCTCTTCATGAAATTCTATATGAAGAAAATGGATGATGAGATTTTTCTTAATGGTAGTAAGAGTCAATTTCTTGATATAAGCATTTGAATATTCACAAAAAGTTTCTTCCGCCTTGTTCTTTCCCTATGCTAGTCGGACTACAGGATTAAAACGACAAATTCAGCAAATACAGAAACATGAACAAAATATGTAGTTATATAAGGTAGATTGACGACATTTGATACAACAACTCATTTTTGGGCTAATTCTAGTTAACTATATTCTGGTGATGACTCCACCCATCATTAATCTTTTCATCCAAACTCTGTTAATCTTCCGTCTGTATATATATATATATATTCCTTTAATATAAAGTCATGAAATTCTTACAATCTTTATAATACTAGTTAATATATTCGTTATATTTATTCAATATTAACTGACAGATTTATCTAGCAAAAATTTTGTAATTATCAGTCGATTTACTTAGACAGGATTCCATTGTTAAACATTTACTAACAAATTTACTTGGAAAAATATTCTATTGTTAAATATTTATCTATGAATTTACCTAGAGAAATTTACATTATCAAAATTTTATCAACGAATATAATGAACTGATATTTGTTTATACTACTTAAGACAGTTTTTTGATTTACTTCAAAAAATTTTAGGTAAAATAATCAACGAACAAAATTCATCAATAACTTTTACCGACTAGCCGAGTGGCCATGAAATTTAGCCGTCAGCGTTTCATTAGTAAATTATAAATTTACTGACAGATTTTTTCAATTTACTAAGAGAAATTTTCCTAGATACATTGTCTTTTTTTTTTTTTTTATAAAATGTCCAATTATAAACTTATGGTTAGATTTTTATATAAAATATGACGTGGGGTTATATTATTTTATTTAATATTTAGATTTTTATGAACGTAAATTATTAATATTTAATATTTAATGATAGACAATAGTTTTATATTTATTATTATACTTATTATTTTCTTTTTTTATTATTTTTTTCAAAAAATATATCATAAGAAGCTATTGATTCGAACTGATATAGAATCAATTGAATTGATTCACTCATAAATTGATTATAAAATTAATTCAACCACTAATCTGATTTTCAAAATATTGGAAGAAAATGTAAATTTTTAAGAAATTAAAACTCCTATATATTTGAAAAACCATTCCTTGTGAATATTATAGTGCCTGAGTTATCAGTAGTAATAAGGAGGAAGCTAGAATCGATTTACTTTGAGCAAAATTGAATTTATCAATATGTCATAAAACGTAATTATACTAATTCATAATCACAATAAATAAATAAATCAAGATAAAAATTCATGCATATTTAATTATTATATAAAATTAATTTGAATGAATTTTTTTCTTTTTTTTTTTTTTTGAGGGACATTGAAAATTTCTTAAGATTTTTCACCAATTATTTATTGATTTACTTTCTACTTTGGGAACCCAAGGCCCTACAGAACCCCCTCATATTGAGCATGCAACCCATGTCATAGAAAGAATCAAGAAAAAACTTCGTCTTAGTTCACTTTATATATATATATATATATATATTAAGAAATATAGATGACACAGCTAAAATAGTTAATTTTATATTTTTTAAATATATTTTCATATTCATATTAAAATAAATAATGATAAATATTCTTGAAAATATTAGTTCATTAATATAAAATTAATGCATGTGAGAATATTGATGATTTTATTATTTGTTAGTCTTTTAATTTTAGCTTAGTCATGGTTAAATTTTTTTTTATTTTCCATGTACATTTACAATATCAAAAATTAATTTTATTCAATTTTCTAATAAGTACATTAAATATTGGTGTTTATAAAGTTTTTATAACAATACATTAAGTAGGAAAATAATAGATAATTAGTAAATTAACTATAATTTAAAAAAGAAAATAAACTATATTTTAGAACAAAACCAAAAAAAATTGGACTAAAAGTTTGGGACGGGGGAGTAATTAATATATGAGCAAAATTTCATGTGCAAATTCTCAGGCAAACGTTTTATTAAAACCTAATTAATTATCAATTTGCTTGTTTCTTTTCTCCCACTTATTCTTATTGGTTGGAAAATAACCAAGATCCTTCAAGTACCATAATGCCCCTTCAGCTGCATGCTCTGCTGCTGTCTTCTTTTTGGGCCTAGGGGCACTAAAACACTCCAAAACTAGACATGCTGCCCCTTCAATTTCCATTGTCACTTTAAATGTGAACCTGGGCAAATCTTGAGTAAGTCATGAATCACATAAGACAATCATACAACACGAATACGTGATTTAAATTCCATGCTTCATAAATGGAAAGTACTTCAGTAAATTTATGCCCAAAAACTTGGAACTGTCTAATGGGAGTATTCATCCTCATAACCACAAGCTTATAACTGTACTATTATGAATCGTTCTCTTTTTTTTTTTTTTTTGAAAGAATTATGAATATGTTTCTTGATGAAAGTGAACTATATATATTCATTTTTATACCAAATATAGGAGTTGTACTTACAATCTCTGGTGACAAGGCCCCTCCTCTTTGAAGCATTCAAAAACTGGGGGTTTCCAACTGTTGGCTGCACAAATCTCATGCAACTGTGATTTGGCTGATACACTATTTGGTTCATGACCTGGCAAAAGGGTTGATACAATAATGCGATAAAGTTTTTACTTATGAAAGAATAAGAGTTCATGGCGCATCTAATATCTAGCTTTGCTGGAATAGTGAATTAGACAAATAATTTATTCAAGCAACAGAATTTATAGAAAGTTCAAATCTTGATTTTCTTCCTGTGAAAGGAAAAAGAATAATCAATAATTCTGAGAAGAGTTCTCTGGAAAACAGGATGTCTTCGAACATTACTTTCTGATACTACACCATCCCTATTTTTTCTAAACGAGTTTCTACCATCAATCAAGCAAAAGTGGATTAAGCATCAGTTATAATCTGTCACACCCATTTTGATCCGCTCAAATTTCTTTATTGGAAAAATGCCAATTAAGCTAATTCCTCAAGTAACAATTATTTTTTCTCCAAAAAAAAAAAAAAAAAAACAGAGGAACAGAGCAGTACTAGAATTTCAAAATTACCTGAATGATCATGGATTAAGGCTGTATTATCATCAATCTCACTGTCACAATTCTTCTTATTTATCTCGCTATCGAGACTTATGTTGTTGGAATCTATCATATGCTTGATGCAACAAATATCAGTATCTTCATCCTTATCTCCATCTCCATCCACTATATTTTTATCAACTAATAAATCTGCTTCCGTGTTTGCCTCATGATCGAATTTCACCACCTTCAGTCCCTCTTCAGTTCTTGGCTTACAATCTTTGGGCACATATCTAAAATTCTTCTTGATTTTATTTATCTAGAAAAACAGAAACAAAAGGCACAAAAACGAACGCAGAATTAGTCCAACATTCAAAGACAGAAAAGAAATAAAGGGTTCTTGAATTGGTCTATGAATACCTGAAAGTAAGGTGTGGAGGTGGGTGGTTCTAGAGGAAGACGAGGAGGAGGAGGAAGAGGAAGATTCTTGAGACTTATTTGGCATTTCTTGTTCTCCATATCCAACTTTTACATTTTTGTGGTCACGGATGCCAAATTCAGAGGCGATGGTGACAGGTTCGATAAAGGATGCCCAGCCAGCGCCTGTTCATTTGGTTATTTGGACCAGAGACGGTTTCGCCAAAATGTTAAATAAAGTTTGAGATAAGGTTAATTACTCTACCCCTTGTTTCGAGTTTTGACATAATTACTTACAGCATTTTTAATTTATTTTAAATAACATTATTTATATAATAACAAATATTTTCATTAATAAAATGTAATTTTATTTAAATTCAATAGATCTTTATAATTTTATTTTTTATTTTACTTTTTTTCAATAAATATTGATGATTTTAATTTTTCTTTTTTTTAAAAAAAAATTTGGCCAACACAAAAGATAAAATTAACATATCAATTAATAAAGTATGCAAAAATTTATTGTATATTAATTACCTATGAGAATAGAGTGTTAAATTTGACTCTTAGATATAATGAGTCAAATTAACTCTTTATTTTATACTCTTTTTGTCTAATAAAAATAGACTTATCTCTATTTTCACACAATTAAGAAAATCTAACTAGAATAATTAATTTTACTTATACTCCCTCTATTCCAAAATATTTAATAAAATTTATTGTATACATAGATTAAGAAAATTAATGAATTATAATTATTTTGTATACTTTTACCATTTTGTTACTAAAATACCTCTATTAATATTTTTTATTTCATCAAGTATAAAACATTTTACAAGATAATCATTTTAATGTTGTTGATAAAATAGTGATAATAAGAGTAATATATTCAAATAAATTGGCATTGGAACTTCAACATATTTATTAAATATATAAATTCAAAGTCAAAAATTAGTGAGAGTAATTTATTGTAAATGAGAATATTTATGTAATTAATAAGGATATTATAGATGTTTTCTTAATTAACTACCATTTTAAAAAGGAAAGTGCACAAAAATTTTGAAACAAATTAAAAAGAAAATTTTGCCAAATATTTTGGGATAGAAAGAGTATTTTTCTAATTTACCCTTACATTAAATAGGAAAGTAGACAAAATTTTGAAACAAATTAAAAAGAAAATTTTGCTAAATATTTTGAGATGGAGAGAGTATTTTTCTAATTTACCCTTACATTAAATAGAGTAGTTGAAATTGTTCAAATTATAATTAATAATGGTGTTCATATTTATTGATAACACACCACATTTTTTCTTTTTAGCCCGTCCAAAAATATAAATCACTTTTTATAATTGTTAGTTTAATGATCAAATGTCTAAAATATCCTTCATTAATTAATACAAATATCAACATCTATAATTGATTTTTGCTTTTTTTTACTTTGAAATTGCATATTACTATACAATTTTTTTTTGAATTTCAATGCAAAAATCTTTTTATTTGAATTTCAAAATTATCAATATTTATTTTTGTTCTTTTATGAGTCGACAAGTTCACTATATTTATATTATTATGCATTGAATTAAAAAATATGCTACGAGTATTTTAGTAAGTAAATGGTTAAAAACAATGATATTAATTAAAAAAATTAAATTTCTCAATTATTGTGCAAATTAAAAATAGATTATCAAAGTTGAACAAAGGAAATAGTATGATAGTATGATATATAAAAGTAAGAAATGATTTTGCTAATTATGTCAAAATACAAGGGCTTGGATATATTAACCCTTAGGGATAATGCATCACTGAATTTTTCCTTTCAATTATTTTATTTTTTTAAGAAATAACATAGAATATGAAATTAACTCAAAATGTTAATATTGGTAACTTCTCTATTTAAAAAAAAAAAAGTCAAATAAATCTCAAGAATATTAATTTCTAAGGCTTGAAATCACAAATTCAAATTTCAATTATAGTTAAATTAATATGAAGGTGATTATTTTATATGCATGTATATATAATTTTTATTTTTAATAGACGCACAAACTACATGATATCCTTAATTATTTAGAAATGAAATTTATGATTTGATGCGTTTGGTAATTCACTAAATGGGCCATTTCTTATTCTATTCTTTTGATGGAATTCTTATTCTATTATTAGTTGATTGATACAAAAGTTAAATGGCACACAAATTTATACTAATCCAAATTGGACGAATTTGAGTTTCCCCAACTACAACAATATTTGTAAAAAAATTAATATTAATTTATTTGAATTTTCACATGGTTTTATATCAAATTCCAGATTTTACAATTGCAATTTTGGAAAAAAGTTGTCCACTTCTGCTATGAACGACCAAAAAATTAAAAATCTAGGTTCATTTCAAGAAATTAAATGAAAAAAAAAAAAGGAATTAATGGTATTGGTGGTCCAAGACAAGCAGTTACAAAGTTGGTTAGGTGTTTGTTGCTTTTCACATGTTCCTTTATTGTTATGATCGGTGCAAATGAATGTGAATTGTGTGTTCTTAGGGTTTTGAAGATGAGACTGGACAGATCTGTTAGATGGATAATTAACTCACTCATTGATTTGATTAATTTGATATAAATTTTTTAAATTATTTTTTATTCTAATTATTATAAATATATTTTTATTAATAATAATTTTTAATTTAATTTGTCATTAAATTAAACTCATCGAATTAACGAACTTGAAAATTGAAAATTGATTAGTGAATGATTTATTGATAAATTTTAAAAACATTGGTGGGTTCCATTTTTATGACAAAGATGAGACCCTGACTTTGCCGGTGCATTCATTGGAAGCTAATAGGCCAACTTGGGCTCACAACTTCCCACTCTTGTTTCGCTCCAACTCCAGAAAATTTTCACCACTGGATTCAAAGGGAGATTGAATTTTGAATCAGAGCAACCAATTGGGCTTCAAAATTGCCTTCGCATTTCAATAAATTCAATTAGACTTGGCCAGAGGAATTTCGATTTACAACCCCTTATTTTATTTTCAGACTCTCTCTTTTTATAATCTCTCTTTATTTAAATTTTTTTTTGCAATCTTTCTTTATTTAAAAATTTTTTTCCATAACCTGTCTCTTTTCCTTTTCTATCTTTTTAATTTTTACAATAATTTTTTTTTCATTTTCAATTGCACAAACTCATTTTTACCTTAGAATTCTCATCTTTCACTTTCAATATAACTTTCAAGTACTTTATATTAAAACAAATCATTAATTTGAGATAAATACCTTATAATAACATTCATGCTTTAAAAAAATCCTATATTTGTAAAAAGATTCAAATATCCTTAATTAAATATCATATGTCATATAAATTAATTATTTTTGATATGATAATATTTATATTATTAAGACATAGTGATTCAAATATTAAATCAACATATGAGACTTGTCATCCTTGAACACAGACATATTGATAATTTTGCCAATTATGTGCAATAGAAGGTATTGATACGATTTGATCCATTATTACCTAAAACAAAAATATTTTCTTTAGTTAATTATAGAATATGATAAGTTTTAATAAGAAAAATTTATAAAGTGTGATAAGTTTCAATAATATAAAGGGTTGTATTTAATTTTTAGTTAATTTATAAAAATTTATAGAGTGATAAGTTTCAATAATATAAAAGGTTGTATATAAGTTTTAGTTAATTTGTAGAGTTTGATAAATGTTAATAATATAAAGGATTGTATATAAGTAATAAAGCTGAAAAAAGTAATCTAATTAGAGTATATAAATAATATAATTTATTAAATTTTAAGATGGGCATAAAAAGAAAATAAGAGGTTGCATTGCCTTGGATAAAGCTTGACATGGGTTTTGGTGTATGTAATGTTAGCTAGTGAATTTGGTTTCTAATTTGATTAATATTTGATTTTCAGAACCAGACCATAAAGGAAGCATTTTTCTCTTTATATATGAAGCTTGGTGAGCAATCAATTGAACCAATAGTGTTATCGCAAAGACATAGTGATTTCAGTCAATTTTGATGACTATCCTTTTCCCATAAGATTATATGTGAAATTCAGTGGTAGTGCAACAGAGTTGGAGTTGTATTTCTGCGGTCTTCCATTGCCACCTGATGTGCTTTATTTTGAGGGTTGCTTTAACTCGAGATTTCTAGGAGCACAGTATCTCATGAACAAAAACCAGCAATTTTTCCATTCCAATTTTGGAATACCCAAAAACCAGGCAAGTAAATAATCAAGAGTCAGAACTGATCAATATATTAATTTATCAATTTTTCATACGCATAAACAGAGGATTGCACGATTGAATAGTTTTCTTGGGGCTTTTTACGCTCTTACAAGTTACCATAACCCTTAAACTTCTATGCCAGCTGTAGTTAGTTGAAGAGTTCATAACATTGAATAATAATGAATAATGGATTTATTCTTCACATATACGCTCTAAAGCTGGTTGCCACTGATCACAAGCTGCAAGTGATCTATTTGGTGATCCCCTATCCCTTATGAAATCCTTGTTCCTCCTATTTTCGCTTGATGATGATGATGAATGCGACGTCGTTGATAGAGTTGCCTCGTTTGAGATATCACCCTTACTTTTAGTCTTGATCCCATTATACACGGACATGAAACATTTATCATTTGACAAGCATCCTTCCTTACCTGTTGAACCCATTGTCTCCTTCATGTTCTTGTTCTTGTTTCTGTTATTATCACCATCAGAAGTATCAACATGGCCATTTTCTAGAATTGCAGAATATTTCTTACGCGAATGTCGATAGTTCTTAGACGAACGTCGCTGCAACTTCCCGATGGTGCTGATGGGGACAACATAGAACTTCTGACCTAACATTAGGATGGTGTCTGATGGGACAACAGCCCAAGGTTGCTGGAACACATGCGAGTAGGCAACTACGCAATTTGGGTTCGTAGCCATGATTTCTGATGCAACAATTGGTCTATCATGGAGTTCCTTATGGCCTCCAGGATGAACAATTTTAAGGAACATGTTCTTGGTGCTTTTAGTGCAGAGCAACTTTGATATTGCCATGATTTTTCTGAGCTTGCAGCAGGGAGATGAGAAACGCAATAGCTTACAATCTTTCTTTTATTATATCTTTTCTTTTCTTTTGTTTTCTTTAATCAGCTGATAATATCATGGCTGGTATATGACATCAAGGTATTATAAAAATGAGTTTGGCTTGTGCATGATTGTGTGTCATGTTTTGCCATCACAGGCAGCGATTGGATTGTCAGTCACAATTGATCAGTGACCAATATTTGGATCTTCTCCTTTGTCCGATAACTAGATGAGAAGTAAGAATCATATTTATGTATTTGTACCTAGCTTATTGAATATACTTGATGAGCTTTCATAATTCTAGTCATTTTTGTACTACAGCTATTGCCTATTGATGTTAACAAAATATATAAATATATATATATATATTACTCATCTAAATGGACGATCTTTTTAAAGATCTCTCAATTTCTTGGTGTTGATATTAGGATAGTATCTTTTAAATCGACATGGTATGCTGATAACTTCAAGAAAACTTTGGAGTTGCTGGAATGCAAAAAACTTGAGCTGCTCTTGTGAATCTTCCGGTTTCCACTGAATTATTTCATTTTTACTGAATGAAGAAGATAAATTTTCAATATAAGTGGAAAGGAAATGGGTTACGTTGATGTCTGGAATTTTCATCATTTTTTGCTGCCGCCTTTGCTTGGAAGAGCAGAAGGCTTTGTTTTTGTTTCGCTGTTGTCTTTTGATATCTTTTGATGCCATAAAGTGTTGTGGAAATATACTTCTTTTTTCTACATTAATATTATACTAAATTATTATTATTATTATTATTAGTACATATGGAGAATCCTTATCGTGCTCAAGCATAGGGACAACAATGTAGCCAGTTCATGCATACAAAAAGCAATAATTAATGGCGTCAACGCCGCAACTCATAACAAGAAGAGACAGGTAACACTGATAAATCAATGATTTCGGATTTTTCTTTAATTTTTATTTGACAAGGATAATCAATTACGGTTACTACCATGGGAAAAGAGATTAAGATTAAAAGTAGTTCTGTTTTGGGAACTGATCAAGTAATATACATTTCACTAAGAACATACAGAATCAGCAGCAGTAATCTTATTGGAATTGGAGAAGTAACAACAACGATCATGAATTAAGGATCAGCAAACAAACACATGAAGAAATTAAACTCCATAAGTTCACATTAGATTCAATTACGATGAATAAAGGTTGTATGATCATTCAACTGACGAGTGCATTGACAAATCACATTAGATTCAATTAATTTACAACTGTGATGACAAGGGATGAAAAATTTTTCCACTAATGCTTCGCATGCACCTGAATCTACAAAGAAAACAATCATATGTAGAGGAATGATAATGAAAGACAAACATATCTGCAAATTTCATCATCATTGGTGAGAATGTGGTGCAGGAGGCTGAGATTCTGTAATTCTTAGCGAACCTCCAAGCTCGAGAGGTACAAGAGGGATGAGTGAATGCAGGACATCAGTTATCAATGGCCTATAACTTGGTTCTTGCTGTACACATAGCACTGCTACTGCAGCCACCTGCTCAATGATAATGTTATTCAATTTGTCAACTAAAAACAAGGACAACTAAGCTGTAAGCACTTAAGCACATAATAATTTTGTGTTCATACAATGTATCTACCTGATATAAGTGCTTTAAATCCATAGTATCCTTGATAGCAGGGTCCACAATTTTCGGAAGCTTTAATCTGTCAGTAAGCTGAGGCATGGCCTACATTTCAAAAATGGGTATGCAGTTACATTCCACTTGGAATCCTCATATCAATTATTACCAAAAAGATGACAGCTGCCGTTGTTTTAAAAGGAAAATTACCCATGTTACTATAGATTGAAGCTGGTCTTCTGCATTTTTTTCTACTGGTTTTCTTCCCATGAGGAGCTCCAGAAGGACAACTCCAAAAGAATAGACATCGCTTTTATCAGTGAGTTTACCTGGACAACTCCAGGGGAATACAATTAGGCCTCATCTTTCAAAGAAGAAAAAACCCAAATGCAAGAGATGTTTAACTAAGAACCTTCACCTTGCAGTATCAAATAACTAAGTAGAATAAATATGTGTTATCTCAATTATATTATTTCAGAAATCACAAAGCACTGATCTCCTTTATTTTTTCCTCTTTTACAGATGCATTTACGAAGGAAATAGGTCTGTCACCAGAAACTACTCCTAACTCAAATTCTTCATTAACATGCATACAAACAGCAGAATCACAACAATAAATGCCTCATCCAACAGCTCTGACTCCATTCTTTAAGAATATTTTCCTAGCTTTGTAGCAAAATTAGCCCTACAATCAAATTCTACTCATTGTACGAGCTTTCAAGATTCCAAAGAAAAATGGATAAGCACTTTCTAATAGTTATTGAATAATATCCATATAGTGATGATCACACCTTAAGACTATTCTAGGTCAAACCACAGAGACATAATGAGTTGAATTTGAATCAGTAGGATGTGGGATACAGAAACTAAAATTTGGAGAAATGACAGTTTTTTCCATAAGTTATGAACTTCAAAAAGATTGTGTCAAGAAAAAGAAGCAAGAATACTCAATATTATCCTGTAAAAGTAGGAATCTTATGAAAAGGAAACATCTGAGAACAAGTAATGTGTATTTCAATATACACAATACTGCTCAAGAAGAGTGCATTAAGCTTAATTACATACTGAATATAAAATAATGCTAAAATATTGTCGCAAGAGAGAGTCTATGATATACAAGATGAACCTACAGTTATCTACAAAATATGAGACAGATTTCAGCATACCTTCCAAAAGGTACTCGGGGGCAACATAACCTATAGTTCCTGAAAGCTTTATGTTTTTGTTTTCAATCCCAGAAGTTACAGCAAGGCCGAAGTCTGAAAGCTGAACAACAAAGAACAAATTGTACAAAACTTTCTAGTTGTCGTTAGCATCATAAAAATGCACACATGAGGATGGCAGTGCTTTTGTAGCTGTTATAGCATTTACCTTGGCATTGAAGTTGGAATCCAAAAGAATGTTTGATGACTTTAGATCTCTATGGACAACAGGAGGATTGCAATGCTCGTGAAGAAATTCTAATCCTCTATTCAAAGTTAGCACAACTAGTTAGCACAGAAAAAGGAATTTTCTTCAGAAAAAAAAAGTAAAAGAAAAAGAATATAGTGATTTGCCTTGCGACATCAACGGCAATTTTCATCCGCAGCTGCCATGTTAGTGCTGATCCATGTGTCAGTCCTACAATGTTCATCAAAAACATAAATAGTACTAACAAAAGGATTGGTGAATTTAGATCTTTCATCATGTTTTCTTCTTATAAGAATGTATACCATGCAATTGACTATCCAAAGAACCATTTGGCATCATTTCATACACGAGAAACTTTGTTTCACCATGAATGCAGCAACCCAAAAGAGAGATTATGTTTTGATGTTGAATTTTTGCCAGCCACTTCATCTCATTCTGCACTTACAATTGAAATTGGAAGAAGAAAAAGCTAATTAGAGTTCATACACCAAGCAATAGATATTCAAAAATCAAATAGCATGGCATTACCTCAAATTCTCTTTGAATATCGTGTCTTCTGCCCTCCAATTTCTTTACAGCTGCTTGGAGTTTGTCATCAAAACATGCTTTGTAGACACGTCCATGACTACCTTCACCCAATAAATTATTTTCGTGGAAATTGTTTGTAGCAGCTTCTAACAACTGAGATTCCATCACAGCAATAGAACCACTCTTACCAACCATCCCCAAGGAATTAAATTTTTCCAGAATGGGACTCCGCGAATGCCCATTTGCAGCATCTTCATTTAAAATTTAAACAAAGAAACCAAAAGATTTGGACATATAAACATAACTGCAGGCAAACTGTCTTAAGCAATGTGAAAGTGACTTGCAAGAAAAGAAAATACCAAATTTTAGTTTGCTCCTTGCACTAGATTCCTTAGAGTTTTTCATTCTTTGGATCCAAAACCAGAACAGAAACAACAAGATTCCCACAAGGAGTGAGGAAGCAACAATCAGTGCAATGAGGATTCTTTTGTTCAAATCTTGATGGCGTACTACTGTAACCACAGGAGCCATAGGCATTACTGAACAAGCAGGAAAGCAGAACATTACATTATTTTGGAACAAAAATTTGAAAGAGAGCTAAAACATATCAACAAGAAAAAAAAAAAAAAAAAAAAAAAAAGACAATAATGAAATAAAGATTAAAAACGAAAAAGAAACAGAAGAAAACATCATGTTCTTTGCACCAAATTATTAAAATTGAATGAAATAATAATCTGACATACTCATAGGCAAGAATATAAAAATGAACTTAGCAAATACATAAATAACGCTTAACCTCCAAAATCAACCAGAAAAATTATTTCCTTTGCCACTGCCGAGACACTGAAGGAAAAAGCAAGAACACACAACACAGAAAATGAACATTCGAACTACTTAAAACTACACAGATTTCGAGGAAGCTTTTTTATCTTTAATGAAAATATTATGCAAGATCAACACCTAATCAAATGATTGGAGTTGGCTATCAAGGTTTTGAATTTGAAATGCAAAGCAAAACAAAAGCATTAACCCATGAAACATATGAAAGAAGTACAGCATTTAAAAGTTGAAGAATCAAAACCCATTATATGAAACATGTGCACAGTTAACATACCTGGAGATTGAGCTTCCATTTTTGAAGAAAACAGGAAAATGGGTTCTTTCTTAACAAGAAAGGCGGACCCAGAAATGGTGGAGAATTTTAACTCTGGTCTGGCATCAAGCAAGAAAAACAAAGAAGTGGTACATAATGACCACATGGGCAGAAGAAGTAACAGACCAACAAGATTCATGTCCTGTTTTCTCTAGAAAATTGCAGGTTCTTTCTTTGGTTTTTTTTTTTTTTTTTAATTTTCAAAGTTTGAAACTTTGAAACAACTTTGATTTTTGCTTGGTTATATTTGTTTGCAAGAAAAGACAAAAGATTGTAGCAGAGAAACCAATAAAGCCTTTCTTTTTTCTTTTCTATTTAAAGAACTTTACCTAGAAGTGTTTCTGCAGTGAAAGGATCATGTGGACTTGAAATCCTGTGGCAGTTATTGAATTTGAACGCAGGGTAGCTCAAAAAGCCATTGGAGGGACAAATATGTGGGGTTTGGACAGAGTGCCGTGTAATGTATGGTTTACTATTATTACTTTGTTTGTAGTTCGTATCTCTACTTCAGGAGATTTGTGCATTGACAACCATTTTTGTCTTCTTTTTGTTTGTAATTCTTGCAATTTTAAGAGATATATATATATGTTTATGGTAATCTTACACTAATTTGATTTAGATGAGTAAATTATTTGTGAGCAAGATGTAATTAATTAATAGTTTAAATAGGATGAATTTGAACTAACAATCTCTTCTTTTATCACCAAATAATTTGAGCTTAAACATTATGTTTATTTTTCCATTTGTTAGTCAAGTGAATTTATGAAGTATTTATTTTAAGCAAGAGCATGTAGCAAGAAAAATGTGATTACTTATACTTTTGGGTTGCATGTCTTTATGATTGTTTTCACATTCTTTCTACTTGTCTTCACTTACTGAAATAAAAGCTCTTGAGAAAAATAAAATTGATATTGCTTTTTTTTTTTTTTTGCAATAATTTAGTACACAGACAAATTAACTAATACACCACCTTAAAAAAAATTCTGTTCTTGTGCTTAGGGGTGAGCCACAAAAAATCCTAGGACTAAGATGATAAAAGTTAATCGAAATCAAATAAAAAATTTTGATTAATTAGGTTTAATGTTTTTTATTTTTTTATGTTGGAATATATATCTACTATATATATCATATTATAGAATAAAATATATTACATAATTTTTTCTAATAAAGTACAATTTTTAATTTTTTTCTAATAAAGTACAGTTTTAGATTAATAATACAAAATAACCAAGTCAAACAAGTTTTTTATCATTTCAGTTCAATTTTCGATTTGAAATTTTTGCACATGATTAATTATATAATAAAGAAGTAATATTATTGTTATTTTACTTTTGACATGAATCACAAAACATTCTGTGAATTTTGTCTATATACAAATATATATATTTCCGGTAGGACAGAATGATAGAATGGGCAAGTGGTGTATATAGCCCTAACCAAGGCATTGAATACTCTAAATGACAAGAAAGGAAAGGTGTTGAGATATGTTAATCACTTGATTAGTCATTTTCAGGTATTATTGTCAACCCTTTTTTGAAGCAGTTGTCTGTAAATAATTCATTTAAGTGCCCATGTGATAGCCTAATTGTATTCAACAAAACAATCAAATCAAAACCATATGCTCACATTTAATTGTTTTAAGACAGAGAAATGCCATGCAACGTTATGTTTTGTTTAATTTAAATTAAATTAGCAGCGACTCCCTTCCTTGTTAGAAACCATCTTGCATTATCATTGCTACGTTAATTTATATGAGAATGTTAACAATTTTAGATCTGATTTGAAAATTCCATTTAAATTTATCTACAAAATTTTAAAAATTCAAAGAGATTTGAAATTTCTGAAATTTTTATAAATAATAATGTACAAGTATTAAGTCCGAGATTGAACATCAATTTTCTTTAAATATGGGAATAAGTGTTAGAATAAACTATTTTACTAAAATGTGTCCAGAATTTAAAAAAAAAGAAAGTTATTATGGGATTAAACAACAATGTAAAGGACACCATTTATCTATTATCATCCTGAAGGAAAAAAATAAGAAAGGGGGGAAGGACATTTATTTATTATCATCATGGCCATTTGCGGTTGGTTGCTGTCTTATGATAACAAAAACAATAATGAGATAAACACTGAGCCTTGTGCTCTAATTCTTCATATAAACACTTCTTGTGTTGCGGCTGAAGCCTAACACCAACGACAGGGATCATGACACTCGGTCCCAACGGAGCGGATTTCATCATTGTAGGGAGGCATTGCTGCTCGGTCAGAGCACCAAGCGTCAATGAGCCTAGATACAGTTAGCATGTCGGTGAGAGCTTGGCACGATTGCGTCTCGCCCACACCTTGTCCATGCTCTCCTTTCAGCACGTCGAGGCAAAGAGCTCGGTCCGAGAAATGGCCTCAAGTCCCCACATCGCCTTAAGAATCCCACAATGCTAGGGCCTTGGACCATGCCTCCTCGTGCTTCACTTCTAGTGCTGCGGCCAAGCCTAACACCAGCGACGTTTGGCATTAAAGGGAGCATGAGACTTGATCCCAACGGAGCGGGCTCTATCATCGTAGGCAGAGGCATTGTCGCTCGGTCAAAGCACTAAGCATTGACGAGCCTAGAGACAGCTAGCACATCGGTGAGAGCTTGGCACGATTGCACCGCGCCCACACGTTGTCCACACTCTCCTGTTGGCACGTCGAGGCAAAGAGCTCGGTCTGAGAAATGGCCTCAAGCCCCTACCGGCTTAAGAATCTCGCAATGTAAAGGCCTCAGACCATGCCTCCTCGTGTCGCACTTCTGGTGCTGCGGCCGAATCCTAACACCAGCGACACTTGACACTAAATGGAGCATGGGACTCTGTCCCAACGGAGCAGGCTCTATCATCGTAGGCGGGGGAATTGCCGCTCGGTCAGAGCACCACGCGTCGACAAGCCTAGAGATAGCTAGCATGTCGATGAGAGCTTGGCACGATTGCGTCGCGCCCACACCTTATCCACGCTCTCCCATCGACACGTCGAAGCAAAGAACTCAGTCCGAGAAATGGCCTCAAGCCCCCACCGCCTTAAGAATCCCGCAATGTCAGGGCCTCAAATCATACCTCCTTGTGCCGCACTTCTGGTGCTACAGCCAAAGCCTAATACCAGCAACGCTTGGCACTAAAGGGAGCATGAGACTCGGTCCCAACGGAGCGGGCTCCATCATTGTAAGCGGGGGCATTATCACTCGATCAGAGCACCATGCATCGACGAGCCTAGAGACAGTTGGCACGTCGGTGAGAGCTTGGCACGATTGCACTGCGCCCACACCTTGTTCACGCCCTCCCGTCGGCGGCCAAGAGGAATCGAATGACGCCGCATGTCAGGCCTCAGCATCTCGCTCGTTGGATCGAGCATGGAGTCGAAACTCAATGGGTTGTCCCCAGCGCTTGAAATGCCTCGACGAAGCATGAAGCATCCCTCTCATCCCCCAGGCCTTAGCCTCGCATCACACCCCTGTCGTCCTTAAGAATCCCGCTTTGCCGAGGCCTCGGACCATGCCCCTTCGTGCTGCACTTCCGATGTTGCGGTCGAAGCCTAACACCAGCGATGTTTGGCACTACCGGAAGCATGGGGCTCGGTCCCAACAACGCGGGCTCTATCATCGTAGGCAGGGGCATTGTCGTTTGGACAGAGCACCGCGTGTCGACGAGCCTAGAGATTGTGAGTTTAAAATTTTTAGAGAAGGATTTTGGAGTCTGTTTGGATCTGTGTTGGTTTAGTTTTTAATTTGAATCAAAATAAATTAATTGAATAATCAAACTAAATAATCTCTAAAAATTAATTTAATTTCAACAACGAAATTGTCTAAATAATTAATTTTCACTTTAGTCTCCATAAATTTTAATAATCAATTTAAATTGAATCGTGTTCACTCTAATTCTAGATATTGAAAGAATTATATCTAAATACTTTGCAGAGAAAAAATAAAGGGAGTTTCAGTGGAAAAGACAAATATGCCTTTCCACTCCATACCAGGGAAGATCCTGGACCTGCCAAAAGATAAATACAGGTTCTTAGTGTGATTTAAAAAAAAAAAAAAAGATTACTGTTAAAATTTGATTAAAACATTATTCACACTGCTTTGGGATTGTTCATTTTCTAAGTTGGCATGCATGTTACAAAAACAACAGGTAATATTATAATGCAAGTTCTTCGAAATGAAACTATTGAAGTATTCACTATATTTTTTTAGGTTCTCAGTGTTAATTTGAATATAATAATACCATGATTAATGTGAATTTGATACTAAAAGCATTATTTAAAAATGAACATCAAATTTCAAATTCATTCACTTCCAGTAACAGCTGTCCACACTCCTTAACAATAAAAAATAATAATTTTGAAACACTAAACAATTATATTGGGATTGTGCATATTTCAGAAACATCAAATAATATTTTAATACAAAATATTTTAAATGTGTTTTTTAAAAAATATGAAAATTTATTTATAGATTTGATAAATTATATTACTTAATTTATAGGTATAGTGATAATAATAATATATTAAAAATTTTGAAATATGAATATAGTGAAATATATCCATAATATTTAATTAAAATGATAGAGCACTTTAAATTACAATTCGACAAGAAATACACTTCACTCAATAATTATTACAATCTATAAATTGACTCTTTCATAATTTTAATATTACAAATAATTTAAAAATCACCATTAAAATTTTTTTAAAAAATTGAGAACTTAATAGTAAACAAAATTCTTATAAAAAGGAAATGATTTTAAATGAAATTATATATTGAAGTATCCTCTAATTTCTCAATATGAAATTTAAATATACTAATAACATGAAAAATATTGATATTTAAAATTACTATTAAGGACATTTATTAATAATTATTAAAATATTAAAAATAATATTTTATTTGTTAAATTTTATTAATTATAACCAATGAATATTCATTTTAAAAATGTGTTTAAGAAATCCAAATTGAAATTTTTAATTAAATGTATTTTAAGCTTAATTTCTTCTTTTATATAAATATAATATTGACTTGCATTAAAATTTTGAGTTTAAATTTTATTTCTTAAGAGCATGAATATGATAATCATAATATAGTATATCTAACCAATTTTTTAATGCATTATAAATTTTATGCTTGACAAAACAAATTGAGTTTGACAATTTAATTAATTTAATTATATTACATTTAATTTAAAAAGATTATGGCTGAAAAAAATAAAAGAATATACTTTAAGGCTATTTTTAAGCTAAAATGACTTTATGATCACCATAAATGCTTCTTTGATTTATGGATCTAAACATTTTGACCAAACTATTATACTTCTATTTACTATATTGAAACCAACCCTCTAACTTCTATTTAAGATATTGAAGCCAACCCCTTAACTTCTATTTAAGATTGAAACATGCTAACAAAGATAGTTGGTTAAAGCAAGAAATATTCTCCTAAGTCATAGAATATAAATAAAAGGTTGTCTTACTAAGAAAATCTTCAATAGTGTTCTTTATTTTAAAGAATATTTTTTTATACAATAAAAAATATTTTAAAAATTTTTTAAATATAAATAATAAAAAAATTATATAACTCCAATAGACTCTTGATATTTTTAATCTTTATTTTGATTTATCCAATGAATATTAATATTTTATCCAATGAACATTAATGCTTAAAGTTTTTTTAATAAAATCAAATAGTTGTTGTGTGATGAAAGAGAAAAGAAATTTTAATAAACAAAGCAAAAACAAATAGATATCAATTAATGTGTTGTATAAAAAATTGAAATAGTTAGTGACAATTATAGAGAGTCAAACAAACTCTCTACTTTAAAATAAAAAAAATAGTATATTGATGATTTTTTTTAAATGTACTATTTAAAGTAAATAATTTTACTCAAATAAAAAATTTATTGAATAATATACTTTAAGGATATTTTTAAGTTGAAATGACTTTATGATCACCATAAATGCTTCTTTGATGTATGGATATAAACATTTTGACCAAACTATTATACTTCTATTTACTATATTGAAACCAACCCTCTAACTTCTATTTAAGATATTGAAGCCAGCCCCATAACTTCTATTTAAGATTGAAACATGCTAAAAAAGATAGTTGGTTAAAGCAAGAAATATTCTCCTAAGTCATATAATATAAATAAATGGTTGTCTTACTAAGAACATATTCAATAGTATTTTTTTTATTTTAAAGAGCATTTTTTGTACAATAAAAAATATTTTAAAAAGTTTTTAAATATAAATAATAAAAAAATTTATATAACTCCAATAAACTCTTGATATTTTCAATCTTTATTTTGTTTTATCCAATGAATATTAATATTTTATCCAATTTTTAATAAAATCAAATAGTTGTTGTGAGATGAAAGATAAAAAAATTTTTAATAAACCAAAGAAAAACAAATAGATATCAATTAATATATTGTATAAGAAATTGAAATAGTTAGTAACAGTTAAAGTGAAAAGTGAGGTTTGACTTTTTATATATAGAGAGTCAAACAAACTTTCTATATATATAGAAAGTCAAACAAACTTTCTACTTTAAAATAAAAAATAATATATTGATGATTTTTTTTAAATGTACTATAAGTAAATAATTTTACTGAAATAAAAATTTTATTAAAGATATTCTCGTAGCTGTTGCAATTTGAAGTTTGAATAACCGTAAATTTGGTGTTCTTTCATTTGTTATGTGATGTTATTGATATAGTGAGCATCAATATGCAGTTTTTGACTCGTTTGGAGTATCGAAAATTTAAACAGAAATGATAGATTTTTTTTTTTTTTTTTTACAGATATGTAATTTTTAGTTTTAGATGAGTTTATGAGATTTGCAATATATTAAGAAAAGGTTAAATATTGTGATCTCTCCTATATTTTTGTCATATTATACTATTTTGTCTCATATTTTTAAAAATTACACTATAATATCTCTATTTTTAAACTGTATTAGACAAAAGCGTCTGTTAAAATTTCATTAAATTAATTTAAAAGTCTATATTACCCCTGAAAGAGACAAAATATATAATTTTTGGCAATCATTCAGTCGTGGTCTCATATTTATCTCATTTCCCTTGGGCTGTCAGTGAAAGGTTGTTTGCTTTGGGCTGGAAACAAAGGCAAAATTGACCAACAATTTTGTATCATGACTTGGAAATATTGAAACCCAAAAACCACTAGTTTGTTTCCAGCATACCCATTTGTTACATATCAATTAAACAAAAACATTACAAGGGAAACAAACTTAAGTGTTAATCTTTCCATTTATGCAAATTAAGTTAAAGTACTCAACAGTAAAAGGAAGATCACAGTAGTTAAATTATACCAACTTAGTATACAAGAACAATCGATTTTACAAATTATTTTGGAAAGGAATTAATATCATTATAATATTATATATCAACTTATTAAGAAAAAAAGTACCAATGGTTGATAAATTTTATCAACCCCTTTGTATGTTTTTACTTAATTTTTGTTTTTTTTTTTTTTGTCGATCTCCCAATTTTGTAATGAGGCAAGAATCGCAAAACCTGTGTCATTGTTTTTTTTAAAAAAAATTAGGCTCCGACAATTTGAGCTCACCACCACGTACGTAGACAAAACTATATCACTGGTATAAAAACTAAAAGATAGTACGATTTTATAGTGTATACAGTATAGTATAGTGTTGTTATATAAAATTTTAAATTATATGTATAATTTATTAATTATTTATAATAATTTTATTAAAAATTAAAATAATTTAAAATGATAAATAATTACATATACTAATGAAATTAAATATTTAAGATTTATACCAATTATGATATGATATGCTCCTGTCTATTAGTATAAATTTTACAATCCTGTAGCGTTGAGTAATATACAAAGAAAATCAAACGCCGGCTTCCCTCCGCTGTATGTTCCACATTTGCTCTAGCAGCCTATGCCCTATGGCCCGGGAGAAACATACTCGAAAAGCTGGTATCAGAAAAATTGGACGCATGGTAACAGTAGCGTGCCCTAACATCTATGCATCAGTGTCAGTGTGTGTGTGTGTATATATATATATATATATAATTCTCAGTTACAGAGAGAATTGAAACTAGTAAATGATTGCAGAGGGGTGGGCTTCAATTCCATTAAGGTTCTACTTGTCAAAAATGGCCCGAAGAACTATACAAATGGAAGAACCAAAAAAATCCATTTCGTCAACCTTTCACCAAACTGGCTTTAGGGTTTGGTTTTGATTCCAACCATACACTCTATTGAAACTCGTAAAAGTTAGCTGGCCACACTTCACTCTTTTCTCTTTCCATTTACTGCTAATATCAATGGATACCCACACCTTCACATTTTATTTTAGGACCAAACATGCTATGGTTGAGGAAGTGAGTGTTAAAAGCAATCCTTTTTGTGAGTTTTCATTTGGAGCTCCATCATATCTTTTATCTTTTGATGCACCTCCATAAGCTCTAATATAGTGTAATGATTTTCGTTTAATAATCTACTAATTAGAGAAAGTAGAATTGCTATGCATGCATATATAATTGTGAAATTTGATAGCATGAATCTTTGTTTTTGACAGCAAATTGAAATCTAGATATTCTCCATAAAATTTAAAGCACAGGAAAAGAAAACTACAAATTCATCAAAAAAATATTTTCTTCATATAATAAGTAATTTTCTGTAAACTAAGCCTAAAATGGAGCGGGGGAGCATCAAAATAAATTTTAAACATAAATAATTCCTTGACCAAGTGCTCAGCCAATATTTAATGCTGCTTTGACCATCATACACTATTGCTAGTATATATACTTCTGATCGCATGGCTTCTTGCATGTAGAGAGCAGAAATCAGTAGTGCAAAGTGCAATGAAAAGAGCCAAAGAATGAAGGTAAATGTAGTGATTGTGATTCTTGTATCACTGCTTCTGATAACCCATTATCAGAAGCAGCCAAAGTAGAAGAAGACAAGAGATCAAGAAGCAATACTAATAGAAGAAGATCAAGAAGTAGAGGCAGAAGAAGCAGCCGCCGAGGAAGAAGAACAAGAAGGCCATCGTGTAACTGTGACCCTTTCTTTCAATTCCTATTCGATACTTGTGGCCAATGGCCTTTCCGTACTTTACCTTCCCCAGAAAACCCTTTTGACCCCTTACCAAGACCCTCCCCTCCCCGCAGGACTCCACCCTTGCCACCGCGTTCTCCGCTACCTCTTGTTCCTTCTTCTCCTCCTTCACCTCCAATTCCACTTGTCCCATCTCCACCACCACCAACAATGCAACCACCTTCTCCAACTTCTCTAGTCCCCTCACCACCACCTGCATGTCCATGCACTTCACCCTCCCCACCACCTGTAGTTCCATCACCTCCACCACCTTCTCCACCACCATCGTCTCCTCTACCACCGTCTCTCTCACCACCACTGCTGGTACCATCTCCACCACCTCCATTATTTCCATCTCCTGACATACCAATTGTATTCCCACCACCACCACCTGAACTGCCACCACCGATCATTCCTTGGGCTATAGCCACCACCGCTAGTCCCAATATTTGCACCGCCAACACGACCAGACATACCACCAGAGTTGATATCATCACCACCACTAGTCCCAATATTTGATCCACCACCAACTGAATCGAACCAGCCACCAGATGACGAGTTTACAGCACCACCACCAGTTCCAATCTTTGATTCACCACCAACTGCTGAGTTTACACCACCACTAGTGCCAATCTTTGACACACACCAGCATCACCCCTGGTGCCTTTATTTGAACCACCGCCAGATGAGTTTACGCCAACTCCTTTTCTACCAATATACTCATCGCCGCCACCGGAGGAAGACTTACCACCATTCTTACCGATAGTAATATCACCACCGGGGCAAGATTTGCCACCATTAAACCCCATACTTTCTCCGTCACTTCACCCTCCACAGTTTCCATTATTACCACCACAACAGCCAATTTCATTTTCACCGCCTGTGGAATCTGCCCCAAGCACGCCTGATCTTTTCCTACCACCTCCTCTGGTGCCTGAAGTACCCGAAAATCCAAGGAACCACTGCCCTTCGGAACCGTACCACCAGCACGGGATGCTGTGTTTAATGAGCCAATGCAGCCATTGACACCATCTCTTCCTCTCTTGCCTCCATCAAACAATTGAGTGTCTCTTCTTGGTGTCGTTATACTGGTCTATTCACAAAATAAGAAGAAACTAATATATAGTTTGGTCATGCTCATTACAGCTTTGTTGATGTGTTTGTTGTTTTTTATAATTATTATATGGTTGATTTGTTTTGTTTTGGTTTGGTGTCAAATTTAGAACTAGATCTATCTTTTTAAAGTTGTGTACCTAAATTAAGAAGGTAATTAATTAGAAATAATTTCAATTGATATTAATTTATATCCTTAATTGTCTTTAACTAAAACTCTACACTAACCTTAATAAGAAAATATTTTAATTGAAAAAAAGAGAGGAGATGATGATGAGAATAAATTTGAAAAACAAGTATTTAATGTTACATTGATAATATAAAATAACATTTTTATTGAAATATTTTTTTAAAACAACAAATATTGTAAAATAGATGGAGTATTTAATAAGAAAAAGATTCAACACTTCTAATCCTTTTATGTATTTAATATCATTATATATATTTCTATTAAAAAGTACATCTATTCGAGTAAATAATTTGCAAAAAATTGTAGAAATATTACATAATCTATACTTAATGTTTACTTTCTACAAAATTATATATTTTAAATCAAAAAAATTACATAATTACATATTTTTTATCTCTATATTTAAATTTACATAATATTATCTAATTATTATGCATATAATTTTCTCTCTCTCTCTCTCTCTCTATATATATATGTTCATTTGAGTTGACCTATTGATTGAACTCAAATCAAGCGTTCTGGATTTTCTTCCAAATCGGATTCAAATTTACTGTTATCTCTTATTTTTTAAATAAAAATATGATTTAATTTTAAATATTTTAAGAAATTAATAAAGAAATAATAACTAATTAAAAGGAAAAAGTCCTAAATTCCAATTGAAGCATAATTAATCAAGTAAAAAAGGTAACACAAGAAGTACTTAGTGCTTAATATCAATTATTTTTTAAACAAAAAAATTGTTTATTGAAGAACGCCATAATCAAAAGTAGCAATTTTGACAGAGACTTTGAAACTTAAACGACTCAACTAGAGGTTGCAGACCATTGTATCCGACGGGTTAATTTTTGATCCAACAAATTTTGAGTTATGTTTTTTTAAGTGAATTAGGTTAGACTAAATTAATAAATTCATAAAAATTTATCTTTCCATTCTTTCATCAAATCTAACTTAATATGTGTGAGAGGATATCACTTCTTTGCCAGTCAAGACAATATCCATTAAGTTATATTTGGATTAGCAATTGAAGATAAAGAATTTCACAAAATTTATTTATTTAAGTTAAATTCATTATTTTGCAAAGGAAAAAAAAGTTAAATTCATAGATTTTGAAAAATCTACAATCCTTCCAAACTCATTTTGTGGGTTTTAAAACCACACCTCTTAGGTGGGATTCACCAAATCCATCCTTTCAGTGAATTTTCCGAAAATATCACTTCTGTTAATTTTCTAATACATTAAAATTATCCTTCAATGTGATTAAAAGAAAACAATAAGTTTAATTGTTACACTTAATTATTTTTATTTGTATTTTGCAAGATAGACTAACTGTAGTATTACATAAATAATTATTTACTCAGTTTTTTAAACAACAATCACGTTATTTTTCTTTAATGATTCAAACAATGCTAGCAATATTATGTTGTAAGTACTAGATAAAATGTTGAATAAGCATGCACTTTTTTTAAGATAAGCATAAATATTTAAATAACCATCACATTATTTTGCGCGCTAGCACACATATATAATAATTCAGTTTTTACATTTATATCCTGAATTTACATTTTCTTATGATATAGTAATATTTTTTTTCACAAATAAATATGCTTTTTTTTTCTATTTATAATCGTGAATTTACATTTTTTAAGATATTAAGTAAGCATTTATCAGTCTTTTATATAGAAAAGTATGCAATTTTTATATTTATAATTGGGGAGTTATATTTTTTTTATGGTATTAGATAAATTATTGAATAATGAAGCAGATACTTTCTATGTATATTTTGATCCGATGTATGGATAAAAGTGAAAATAATTTAAAAAATTTCTGGATCATAGTTATTTAAACAAATATGATTCTACAAAAAATTGAACCATTAATCCATAAAATTGTTCCATTAATCCATAATTTTTTCTCATAATCTAAACGGTAGAATCTTTAAAATAAATAGATTTTATATTTATGGATTTTAAATCTTTTTTTCTTTTACATTAGAAGACATTAAATCTATGAATTTTAATGAAATTCATGAATTCTAAAATCCCTGAATCCAAATGTAGGCTTAGTAATATCATTAAAATCTACGTTACAGATCCCAAAAATCACCAAAAAAAAATATAAAACCACATTTTATAGTAACAAGGTGAAAAAGAGAGGCAAATATAAACAAAATCAGCAAATGTACACATTAATATTAACTTTTCTTAAGAAGAATAAAGTTTATGAATCCCCAAAATCATCAAAGGCAAACTCTTCAACTAACAAAGACCATTGGCTAATCCAAAGATTAAAAAAAAATAATAATAATAGAAGATGTAAAATGGAACAAGAAAAAAGAATACATTGCCAATATTAAGAAACTTGTTTATGATTCTTTTTTTTTATTGTGAAATGATAGCAAATTCGTCAACACTTGAATACAAGGAGTACATAAGAATATTTAGAGACCACAAAGAAAGAACTTTAGAACCTAATTCACTAATTAAACCATTTAAGATTTGAAGACACTTATAATTTGCACACCAGATTACGAAGAGAGCTACCCCACCTGCAGCATGCAAACTGCAAATTTGGAAAACAATCAATTAACTCCCGACTGGTGGGCTGTGTCCACCACTGGGTCCAGATGGTCTGGAGCCATGATAGGGCACTTGAGTTTTAGTCTCGAAAGTGTAACTCTTCCCATGGTTCCATAGCTGCTCATTAAATTTTTCTGCAAAAGAAGATTATAATTTCATAATAATAGGGTGCTACTGATAATCTTTGTGAATATGCTGATTCTGATATCTGGAGCAGTATATGATAAATAGGTGTAGAGAGAAAAAGAGATACTCACCGGTTTTAGGGACTCGGGCTGTTTGGACAAACAGAGTTTGGGATGCAAACAAAACGAGGAAAAGGAAAGGGATTGCGTAGGATGATGCCTTGCGTACCATTTTCAGGTTGTATGAAATCATTCATCCATGGGATAATGGGATGCAACACTGCTACTATATAAAGAAAGGTAATGGTTAGGTGCCGAAGCACCTCATTTTCTTCTCTAAAGAAAAGTAAATGCGTGTTGAATAACAATTTTGACGATGTCATTCTTTTTAGTATGAAGATTACAGTGTTCATACAATAACCTGTTATAATATCTTAATTTATAAATTGACTATTGAATTATATAAAAAACACACGGTGTATAAGGCAATGCAACTGCCCTATATATATATATATATATATATATATATATATATATTATTTCTTTTATAAACACAAAAAAAAAAAAATTTGCATGTAGAATAAGGCCATATTGAAGTAGCAATTTTGAGGATGACTTTGAAACTTGAATGCTTTGGAGTCGATACGATGTGAAATTGAGCAACAGTTGAATGCATTGGCTGCCGTCTTCGTAAATACTCCGCACCTTCAACGTTTTGAATCATTCTTCCCGTTCCAATGACAGTTTAGGCGAATAACGCATACGCTGTAATATTATTATATAAAATTTTTAATTCTATATAATTTATTAATTATTTATAATGATTTTACAAAAATAAAAATTATTTAAAATAGTAAATAATTATCATCTTAATAAATTATTACTTAAATATTTAAAAATTATAGTAACTACAATATCATAATATAATATCATTTATGATATTTCACCTTCAATTTAAATCTGTTAACGGATTTTAATTCAAGTGCGGCAGGATTAATCATATTACAATTGACAATTATGTCATGTTGTGTTAACTAAATTATATAGGTTTCTTTAGAGTAATGATTTTTTTTTTTTTTTTTTTTTTTTACAAATAGTCGAGCAAAAAAATTATCTTTGTAATCTAAAGTATAAATTGTAAATTTGATTTTTAATACAATTATATATATATATATATATATATATATATATATATATATATATTCAACTTCAAAACTGTATTAACATATTTACTGTAATTTTTTCTATAACTTTGTATCTTTATTAATCATATAAATACTTGCTAAATATAGATTATAGAATAACACTGAGAATTGAAATTTATATTATACAGCAAATCAAATTTAAAAATTTATATCACCATTAAACTTGATAATCATATCAATTCATAAAATTCATATAAACAAAAATAATAGATGAAATAGTAACTTTGAGGAAAAAAAATTAATAATAAGAAACAGAATAAATAAAAATCTTAGCTCTCGTTTAGTACGAAGACACTTACTTATATGGATGTAATTTTCTAGAAAATGATACTTCTCAAAAATTTAATTTCAGAAAAATTAGATTTTATAATATTTAATATATATATATATATATATAAAGAAGCATACTAACTTTTAGAAATTATATTATAAAATATTGTTTTATTTTAAATAATTGTATCTCATTAAATAAATATATTTAGAGAACTAATTTTGAAAAATAATTTAAATAATCTCTCTTAACTTGCATTCACTGATCCATTACTCAGTAAGTTATTCCTTTTATATTGAGGGGATTAAGCGGTCAAAAGAAAGTGTTAGTTTTTTTAAAATTTTTACACTTCCTTACAATCAAACATGAAAAAATTTACTATGTTCTAGGAATTTAAACTTCATGAATTAACTTTTTTTCAGAGTAAATAAAGCCTTACTATTTTATAACAAAAAAATCAAATGCGAACCAATATGATAAAACTATCCTTTTTATTAAAAAGTTAAAAGAAAACTAATGAAAAAGAGATTTTTGTCAGCAAAACGTACTGCTGGTAGTGTTAAAGCAGTAAAAGATACTAATAATAGAACAAATTATATAATATTGACAATGTTGAAAATTTTGTGAGGTATTATTAATTATGTGTTATTTTAGTTTGTAAAAGTGGACTAAATATTTTTGTGCTATTAAGTTCAATTTGTGTTTTCCTCAAAAAAAAAAAAAATCAATTTGTGTTAATGTAATTTTCTTATGTAATGGGTTTCTTACATTTTTAGTGGCAAGTACTATGCTGTAGGTCTTCTCCAACAAAGATCCATAATTAATGAATCTATGGAATTCTCTTATATAAATTAGATCTTACCTCTATTCTAAACTTTATTGACTTCCCCCATTACATGGTCACATCCGTACCAAGAAAAAGAGGCTTTCTATTGTGAACCTGATTTATTGATGAATTTTAAATTTTAAAAGGGTTAGATCATCTATTTTTAATTTTAACCTTGATGATGATTAAATAGAGTGACTGGTTAACCTTGAATAGTTTTACCAGCAAACAGGTTGTATTTCTCCACCTGTTCTTCTATTTCTCCAGATTCAGTCTCTGAACTACTACTATCCTGACAACAATAGAGCGCCGCCGAAGATTATATATAAAATTTTATGAATAGAAAATTAAAAAAATCTAAAAAATAGAAATTTCAAATAACTTTTAAATAGAAAATTAAAAACCTAAAAAGTAAAAAAAATTATAAACATAAAGCTAAAATTTAAATTAAATTTCTTTTTTCTCTACTTCTGGGTGAAATCTCTCAGAGTTCCTTGCATTTCTACTCATGTTTCTTAAAGTCTCCATTCTCAGCTAAGATCCACTAAGAAATTAGGGTTCATTAGACCAATTTGTCGACAATCTCTTCAACAAATTTGAGAATGGCAGTACCACTATGCAAGTGTCGAGCACCTTGTGTTTTGCAAACTTCATGAACGGAGAAGAATCAGAGCTGAAGATTCTATGGTTGCAAGTTTTTTGGGGTAAGTGTGTAAGTTTAGGGTTTAGACGAGTTTGGGTATTTTGATTTCCATATTTGGCATTTTTATTTTCACGTTTGGCATTTTGAATGAACAAGGGCCAACTCCAGATTGTCATTATTTTGATTGGTATGATGGGGCTATGACAGAGAGATCAAGGAAAGTGATTTATTGTTTGCTGAAGTACATTGACAGAGTAAAGATGAATGAGGCACTCAATAGTGTTGACATAGATGAAAATGAATGAGACACAACAATGAGCTCTGTAAGTGAAAATTCAATTGTAGATGAAGAAAATGTAGAAGTAAAAGCTGAGAAGGTGGAGCAGTGGTTGGTGGTTGTTTGTCTGAATTTTAATTATCTGTGTTGGTGTGATGCTAGGAAAAATGTAATGGGAATTAGGCTTGTATTTTGGATATTGTAATATTAGGCTATTAGTGTATATCACAACGTACATTTTCATGTTTAACCAAACTATACAATTTTAACAAAATCATTAAATACTGTGCTAATGAAATTTTATAGCTTATTTTGTTGAAGTTAAAAGGTAGATTAAAAATGAAAGAAAGAATAATAATGAAATTTTTAGATAATTTGT